>PVJC01010913.1:0-42701 GCA_004026665.1 Murina feae | reverse complement strand
AGGGAGCAGGAAAAGGCTGGCCTGACCATGAGGCAGGGTTTTCCCTGCTTTCTGGTGGCTGGAGGAAGATGGGCAGTAGGCAAGCTTGGGAGGCAGGCCGCACCCAGCCCTGGCCACAGCTCAAAAAAGAGAACAACATGCTGGGGAGGGCAAGAGTCTGAGAGATCAACATAGAGGGGGTGCCTGCTTCAAGCCTTGATGGTGTGCCTGGGGGCAGGTCCCCAGCAGGTAGACACACACAGGAGGACTGCTCCGAGCCTCAGATGCGGCTGGGGGCAGGTCCCCAGTGGTGACACACACACACACAAAAGGCGCCTGGCAGACTGGGGCCATCATAGGACATCCACTGAGGGGTCCCAGACTCTGAGAGGGCACAGGCCGGGCTGAGGGACTCCTTCCACCCCGAGTGCACAAATTTTTGTGCACCGGGCCCCTAGTCTAATCTAATAAAAGAGTAATATGCAAATTAACCATAACTCTGAGTCACCTAAGCCACGCCCACCAGCCAAGCCACACCCACAAGCCAATCAGAGTGACTATATGCAAATTAACCCAGCCACGATGGCAGTTAATTTTTATACACAGGCAAGGAGCGAAGACTGAAGACAGCCTAGAAGGAAGCCAAGTGCTACAGAAGGGAGCCCAGCAGCAGAGAAGGGAGGGAGTGAGGCAGCAGAGATGGGAGGAGATGGGAGGAAGCGAGTCAGCAGAGACTGTGGAGACAGGAGGGAGCAAAGTGGCAGAGAAAGGAGGGAGCTGAGGCAGCAGAGATGGGAGGAAGCGAGGTGGCAGAGAAGGAAGCGAAGCCTGCCTCAGTGGGCTTCGCTCCCTTCTCTGCTTTGCTCCAGCTCAGGAAGCACTATTGTTGCAGGAATCTTCCTGCAATGGGCTTCTAGTCTTGAAATAACACAATAATCTAAGTTATTTGAAAGCAAATACTTTGTATTTTTTATATTATATATTCTATACATAGGTGTTCATATACATTTATTTGCTTTCCTTTTTTTCTATTTGTAAGACATCATAATTTCCCAAATGTCATAGACAGTATAGTATCATCATGACAAGATTTTGGGGAAGTATACACATCCCTTAATTAATTATTATTTTGATAGATATTTATGACACACAGAGACATATAAGTCTGAGACATTTCCTATAAATGGACCACATTATTCTGCAAGTATGCTTTCAAGACAATGTAAGTAAAACCAGAATCTCCTAGTATTCTTAAAGTTAAGACCAAAAGTTACCTCCTATTTCCTGAATGAAGTGACAAGTTAATGTTATTGATGAAATAATTATGGCTTGGCTTCCTTGAAATATAAGCTGTTAGTCAAGAGAAGCAATTAGGCACATAAGAAATGAAACAGCAGTTCCTCTTCCATTTTTCCTTTCCTCTGTATTGTGTCATAAGCAAAAGTAACCTAATAGCCACTGATTATAGGAAACCTTTCAGACTTTGTAATTGCATCTTTCATTTTTCCCACAGCACCTGGGAACTAAGAATTTATTCACAGATAAGCATAGTTTATTCTATGAACTCTTGTCAGTGTCCTCTTATGAGATACTCTTAGAAAAAAGAGACCTAAGTTCATATTTAGGCATATTGGCTAACCTGGTACATTTTTTGGTAAGAGCAAATATAATTGTATACCAAGAATATGGTAGCAGGACTACACAATACCATATTTTTGGTAATATTGTACATCAAGAAATAAACTTTTGATATGATTAGAATACTGAGTCTAAAACATTAGAAACTTGATCAAATAAAAATAGAAAACTAAGAATCAATAGTACTAGTTGAAAGAGAGAAAGTAAAACTGAGTGAGTAGTGGTAGAATTAATGTAGAAACAATACTTGATGAAAATACACATGGATATTTCCTTTAAATAATATATATTAATGTTTAAATTATATAGCTTGGAAGAAACTCCATGTCAAAAGCAGTTTTATTAATTATAAAATTTTCAAAGTACATTCTTTCCAGTTTCTATTATTTGGGGATTTTGTTTTCAGCTTTCCCTTTCTCTCTCTCTCTCTCTCTCTCTCTCTCTCTCTCTCTCTCTCTCTCTCTCTGTAGAATAAAACTAGTCAGTTTCTTGACATGCCTTATTTCGTGATCTTTTCCCCAACAGATTAGGCTAGATAAGTTTTTCGCCAGTAGAGTTCCTGAGGAAGTGAGAGAACATGTCACTTGCTTCTCCTACAGTAGTGGTAAAGCCAGCATTGATTTTCCAAGTATAATATGCTGCCTCTGTAGACAGTAGACTTATTTCAAAGAGATATCATAAGAATTTTATATATACATATACTCTGCACTAATATTCCCATTTACTTCATTTTTTACTATTTTATTATATAGAGGTTATTAAAATAAAAGAGCTGATGTAACTTAAGATGACTTTTATACTAGCATTAACTTTTCTCTTTTCAATGGTGAATTTGCAATTAATTAACAAATAGTTGTTGAGCAGAAACTTAGATGCAAGGGAATCAAATTTGTTGTTGTTTATGTATTTCTTTTTTACCTAAATAGACTTTATATTAGCTATTGGAATGAAAGGTAATAGATTTAAGAACTTCTCCATCACCTTTATACATTTACTAGGGGCCCAGTGCACAAAAACTTGTGCTCTCGGGGTGGTCCCTCAGCCCGGCCTGTGCCCTTTTGCAATCTGGGACCCCTCTGGGGATGTCCACCTGCTGGCATGCCTGGCCAGCCTGGATGAGGTACTGATGGCTGTTTGCAGGCTGGCCAAATCCCCCAGTGGGTACCTTTACCCCATGGGGGTGTGGCGAGCCTGGGTGAGGGGTTGAAGGCCATTTTCAGGCTTCCCACAGCCCCTTCAGGGTTCGGGTCCCTACTGGGGTATCCAGGCAGCCTGGGTGAAGGGCTGAAGGCTGTTTTCGGGCTGCCCACAGCTCCCATTGACCCAAGGTCCCAGCGAGGCTGGCTGGAATCAGGTTTTTGGGGTTTATTTATCTTCTATAATTGAAACTTTGTTGCTTTGAATGGAGGCCTAGGCAGGCTATGAAGCCTCCTGTTTGCTTCAGCTCCATGGCTTCTATAATTGAAACTATGTTGCCTTGAGCAGAGGCCCAGCCGGGCTGAGGGAGGCAGTTTCCTCCAAACAGAAGCCTCCTGTTTGCTCTAGCTCTGTGGCTGCTGGCCGCCATCTTGGCTGGGTTAATTTGCATACAGCCACTCTGATTGGCTGGTGGGTATGGCTTGACTGGTGGGTGTGGCTTAGGTGTCTTGGAGTGGTGGTTAATTTGCATATTACTCTTTTATTAGATTAGATTATACTTAGGGGGCATGGGAGCCTATAAAAATACGTGGACCTATAGATCTTCAACAAAATGCTAAGAAAATTTGTTTTCTTCTCAAGGCATTTCTTTAATTTTCCCTTCTCTTCACCCATTTTTACACACTTATTCATAATTAATTATGAATTTAGAAATTCCCAAATTATGTTGCTGTTCATAAAAGATCACTGCCTGCCAAATGAGACTTTTCTGTGGCACATTAAACATCAGAGTTTGTAATTACCTGTTCATACCTTTAAGGAAGTTAAGAGAAACCTGGCTGTCATTTTATATTTGATTTTCAAAGAGCTGTGTGTCAGAAGCAGTGTAGCTTCTAGGTGTTACCGATGGGTAGGCATTTCTCAATTAAGTTTCTGGGGATTGTTTTATTTAATTACAAGGGCAGTTAAGCAGATAAACTACTTGCTGATTGAATTTCTGAACTCAGGCCTGCTGACAAAAGCCAAATGAGTCATCAGTTAAAAACTTCAGTGATTCTGATGCCCAGACTTTTTCACAGGTACATACCCATGCCCTAAGCCATATACTTCCATATTTTGAATTTTTAAAAACATAAACATCCCTCACCTAATTTTTCTTTCTTTCTTTTTTTTGTGTGTGTGTTGTTTGTTTTTGGTTTTCCTAGCCCTGGCTTTCCTCTACACAGCTCTGTCTCCTTTAACAAAGTAACCATGTAGGTCAAACATGTCAAACTCAACGGCTAACACAGGCCAAATAAACAAGGTTTAAGTTTATGTGAGCTGCAAAAAACAAAAGCTTCAATTTTCATAAAAACATAGGCTTATTTCGATAGAGACATGCTGAATACAAAGGGATGAAATAAATGAGTAATCTATAATAATAAAAGCATAATATGCTAATTAGACCAGGCATCCTTCTGGACAACCTTCTGGAGGAAGTCTGTGCTGCCAGGGAAGCCAGGTCCCAGATACTAGAGGGAAGCTGGTGCCAGCAGCCAGGGGAAGGAATATCTACTCTTGCATGAATTTCATGCATCAGGCCTCTAGTCGTTAACATAAAATAATAGAACATTTTAATAAAAATTAATATTTTTTCTTAAACATTAACTTACCAGACACTGAATAACTGCACAAATTAATAAGCATAACTCAAATAAACCTATTTTTCTTGTTCTCCAAAAGCAAAGTATTTCCTGTTGCGCACACCAAACAAATCAGTCCAAGACTAATGACGTGCAATTGACTGCTAAAATATTTGCTGCTAGTATTAGTGGAGAGAAAATGTGCACCTGTGCGTAAAGTGCATAAGGGAAATGAGTGCAACACAATTATAGTAATCAGTCATTAACAAACTTGTAGTCTGTTATTAATAATTATGTATAACAGGATATTGTAAAACTTAAGTTGTGAAATTTTTATTAAAACATTTCTTACATTCTGATACATTGGCTGGGCTGCAAAAATACTCGTTGTGGGCCACATGTGCCTGCAGGCTGTGAGTTTGACATGCTTGCTGTAGGTGACATTTCAACTTCCTGATTTTTGAATTGAGAGGTTTGATTTAGATTTCCTCTAAATTCTAATCACTCTAGAACAGTATTTTAAAACAGCATTAATGAGTTGTAGGGTGTAGATTTGACATTCTACACACACAAATGGAATGGTGGTAGACTTGAAGAGAGAACATCAGTGAGCATTACATAGTAAGAATAAATATTGTTTGTGAAGCTTTGTTATAGATGTAAGTGAATATGTATGCTCAGACACATGTAAAATATAGTTTGTATTGTGGGTCATGGTCCAAAATTGTGCAAAGAACTTCTCTAGAATCCTAACCAGCATTCTCACTCTATTTATAATGGTTGAAAGTGGAAACTTAGCAAATAACATTTGTTCCCAATAGAGAAGTTTAATTCTCACAGCCTTAAAAATGCCATGTCCACCCTGGCTGGTGTTGCTCAGCTGGTTGGAGCACGGTCCCCTACACCAAAATGGGGTGGGTTTGATTCCCTGTCAGGGCACATACCCAGGTTGCTGGTCAGATCCCCAGTTGGGGCACATGGGGGCGGTAACCAATTGATGTTTTTCTCTCATATGGATGTTTTTCTCTCTCCTCCTCTCCCTCTTGAAAAAAGAAAAATCATATCCCCAAATAAACCCCGAAATGAAGCCAACACAAACAAGGATAATTTATGCCTGGACTATATATGACAAAGGTTTTATTTTTATTATCTACCCTAAATTTTGACATGGAAAGGAAAAATGTGTTTAAGCATTGTATTGTGCCCTATTAGGGTGAGGTGCATTTTAAAGTATTTGCTGCATCCTAAAAGTCAATTGATAATTAAATTTTAATGTTAGCTTTGCTGTACCCTGTTCCTTTCAGAACAATGAGTTTGATAATTGCTATCTGAGATTTGCATATTAAGTCAAGATGGTTAATAATTGTTGAGCCTTAGTAGATGGTAATTAATGTAGTCTTCTTAAATATTAAGATTTTCTTTTTATTTCTAGGCTATAAAATAGATATTATCACTATTGGTGTTGGAAAACTTCAATTAGGAAGAATTGTTTTAGTACACAGTCATTTATACACAGACCATTTGGACTAAGGTCTATATACACTGTAATTGCTGGAGTCTTACTAAACTACTAGAGGCCCAATGTACAAAATTCATGTAAGAGCAGGCCTTCACAACCGAGGTGGTTGCATGTGTCCCTCCCTCGCAGCCACAGCGGATGCCTGGATCTCTTGAAGCTAGCAGCTTCCTCGATCCTGTGGCTGCAGGCCCAGCTTCATTTGGAAGGTCATCTGGAAGGCCATCCAGCTTAATTAGCATATTACACTTTTATTATTATAAACTAGGGGCCCAGTGCACAAAAATTTGTGCACTCAGGGGGGTCCCTCAGCCCAGCCTGTGCCCTCTTGTAGTCTGGGACCCCTCAGGGGATGTCCACCTGCTGGCGGGCCTGGCCAACCTGAGTGAGGTGCTGATGGCTGTTTGCAGGCTGGCCAAGCCCCACAGTAGGAACCCTCACTCCATGGGGGTGTGGCCAGCCTGAGTGAGGGGCTGAGGGCCATTTTCAGGCTGCCCACAGCTCCCACTGACCCAACGTCCCAGTGAGGCTGGCTGGAATCAGGTTTGTGGGGTTTATTTATCTTCTATAATTGAAACATTGTTGCCTTGAGCAGAGGCCAAGCCAGCCTAGGCAGGTGGTTTCCTCCATCACTGGTGCAACGGAAGCCTCCTATTTGCTCTAGCTGCATGGCTGCCAGCCTCCATCTTGGCTGTGTTAATTTGCATACAGCCGCTCTGATTGGCTGGTGGGTGTGGCTTGGCTGGTGGGCTTGGCTTGGGTGTCTCAGAGTGATGGTTAATTTGCATATTACTCTTTCATTAGTTTAGATTAGCTCTGGATTCATGGGATACTCTAAGTAAACTGATAATTTCCTATGCTTTGAACTTCCTTTTGAGTGCTAAGTAAGGAAGAGTTGCCCTATACTTTATTTTTCTCTTTGGAAAAAATATTAATTATTGTAATAAAATTGTTCAATTATGGGATTGTGCTTATAGCCCTTGGCAAGTTATAATAAAGTATTTGCTTGAAGGAACCAATCTCATGGTAAAATGTCAACCCCTAAGGTAATTTTTTAAAATTAGAAATAATTATGAAAAATGAAATAATGTTTGATAAGTCTGAAAAAATAGAAGCATGTACAATGTGTTTCAGTGTTGTATATGAAGTGACTAAGAATAACTTTATTCAGAGTTAAGCAGTTTAATATACTATGAATCAAATTAATGTCATTTAATTTGATAGTTTTTAATAAAACTTTATTGCTATTTGAAATTATATTCAACTGCTAATAATAGATACCTGGACACAGTAACTCAAAGACCCAGGTTTTATGCTTTCACTTAATAGAAGCCCAAAGTAGATGCCTAAAACTGGTGCAAACGGGGCCCCTCTGCTCTCCTGCTCTGGTGCTTCTTACTTCCAGGCAGGAAGTCACATGGGAGGATTATGTTCTTGTCAGGTTAGAGAATGGGCTTCAGTTTATTGCGTACAGATGTCCATGCTTCCTTTAAAGGCTGAGAGTAATAGTGGGAGAAGTAGAAGAGTAGTGTATTTAAAGTGAGGCTTAAAGATTGAATTTAGTCCATAATAGAAGTTTGGGATTACTTATTTTACAGAAAGCCTTTTTTCTATAAAATACTATAGTGAGTATAGGCAAAATAATTATACCTGCTTTATAAAGTAAGGCATATGAAATGTATTCTATATTTATAAACTACATCATTTTTCTTTTAAATTACTTTTTAGATTAAATAATTATTTTTCAGATGATTCAGAAGAAAGGTTTTAATCACTTAGCAAAACAGCTCTGTATAGTTTCCAAACCCTGAGTCAACAATAATTTCTCCATCTTGAACAAGAATATTTTTTGAGCCCTGACCAGTTTGGCTCAGTGGATAGAGCGTCGGCCTGCAGACGCAAGGGTCCCAGGTTCAATTCCGGTCAAGGGCATTTACCTTGGTTGCGGGCACATCCCCAGTGGGGGGTGTTGCAGGAGGCAGCTGATCAATGTTTCTCTTTCATCGATGTTTCTAACTCTCTATCCCTCTCCCTTCCTCTCTGTAAAAAATCAATAAAATATTTTTTAAAAAAGAATATTTGTTGAAAACAAGAGAAACAAACACTGGTTGACTCAAGCCAAAGCGAGATTTATTGGAAGGTGCTGGGTTCTCACAGAGTTATTAGGAGGATTTGGGAAGCTGGATGAGCTGGAGGTAAAATGAGCAGACTAAAGAGAGGAGCAGAGGCTGTTGGCAGACTCATCTGGCTGGGATAGGACTGCTGGACGATTCTGCCACAGCTGCCCAAAGGCTCCAGCACAGAGGAATTCCAGCCAGAACTTCCTGCATCCTGGCTTCACTCATTCCAGGATCAAAGTAGAGTCCATCTGGATGATCTTAGGAGTCAGTTTGGCCTCGCCATACTTGGAAGTGTGGAAGGAAGGCTATTTCTCCTTAGATTCCCACAGTTAAGAGGTAGGTCTCCAGTTTCCTCACCACTACTCAGCATGGGAGATCCCCCTTCATTGCAAATGAGAAATATTGGATGGTGCTTAAACATAATACTAATAATTACATATAAATAAATATATGTGTATAGAGATATATACATATATACATACACATAATATGCATCCACATATCTATAATTTGCTTTTGGACTAAAAAGGAAATAAATAAGATTGGTCAGGAATTTGCAATCAGATGTGGAGTGACTGAATCATTAAAATCTATACATCTTATATACTTGAAGCAAAAGAAGGTATTTTACCTCAAATAGTATAACTTTCAAATAGTGTCGTCTTACATTTGATTTTAAGTGCCATTAAATGGCAATGTTTAGCCCCTCCCCACCAAGGTAACAGATAATATATGGTAGTTTTCTAACTTGTGCAATTGTAATTCTACAGGTCAGACAATTCCCAAGTGGTTTAGACTCAACTATGCCTATTGTCAAATTTGATAAGGGAACTACAAAGTGGTATAGTATGAAGAGATAATATGAGTGCAAGAGGTAATGCACCAAACATCCTATTTAATAAAAGAGTAACATGCAAATTAGCCATCACTCCTCGACAAAGATAGCCACGCCCATAGTGGCTGGGAGGATGCTGGCAGCGTCACCCCAGCAATGTGAGCCCAGCAGGCAATTGGGCCTGCAGGCAGCACCCAACAGGGCCTTCTGAGCAGTGGTGGTGGCGGTGGCAATGGGGGAGCAGGCAAGCGGGGCAGCCAGAGAGCAAGCAATCAGACCCTCAGGCAGCACACAGCAGGGCCTGATGTGCCACGACAGGGGAGCAACAAATCTCTGGGAGGTTGCTGTGGTGACCCCTGAGCAGACAAGTGGGGCCATAGGCAGAACCCAGCAGGGCCTGCTGGGCGGTGGCTCTGGTGACCAGGGAGCAGGCAATCAGGACCCACAGGCAGCACCCAGCAGGGCCTGCTTGCCCATCCCCATGGTATCGAGCAGACAGGCCCCACAGAAAGCATAGAACCACGTGGAGTGGGCCCAAGCTGTCAGTAGCACAACCCCTGAGGGCTCCCAAATTGGAGAAGGTGCAGGTTGGACTGAGGGACCTCCCCACCTGCCCTCCCCCTCCTCTACCTCCCCATGAATGAATTTCGTGCACCGGGACTCTAGTAGATGATATTAAAAAGAAGCAATTAAAATTGAGGGCAATGCATTTTGTCTTATCATTGTATTCCCAGATCTCACCCAGTATCTGACACCAAGTGGTTACTCATACTTCTGATTGGTGCTCCAAGAAAAGAAAAAGAAATACAAGGAGGAAAAAAAATATTTGAAATAATTTTCTCAATTATCAATAATAAAAACAACACACACACACACAGTGATGCTAAAGGAAGGACTAAATTACCTCTGTTCCCTTCATTTCAAAATCGTTGCCCTGTAAGATAATCAAAGAGAAGGAAGGCAAAAATATGTGCTAGGAAGTTCATTAATTAAATTTTGGAATTTGTGGTATTTGTGGTATTGGTTAGTTTATGAAAAATGAGCAATCCATTTAATTTCTGAGGTCACTTTTAATATTATTACTTTTATATCTAATTTTCATTTGTATTTTACTTTTTTTGTCTCACCACCCCCGCTCCCCAGCTGTATAAGCTGCAGGCCTATAAAACCTGGATTTGTCTGTAGGTTGTAGGGGCCTAGATAGCACCCAGGTGTTCCAACTAAGAGAGCAAATAGGTAAAATGCCTGATCATGTACAAGTAACTGAATGAAGTATATAACTCAATTTATGTAAATTAGAGACATATAAATCCAATATAATATTTAGTTTTTAAGAAAACATGACACAAAAATGCATACTAATCACATTTGGATGGTTGCCTAAGGATGGGTGGAAAGGAGGTGGAGCGGTGAGGAATGGAATATGGGGCTGACAAAGAAAAAATAATAATAGAGAGGTTTGCATGACCAATGACGACATGGGCTGTGAGCTGGGGAGTTTTAACTCTCTAAACATGAGATTAAAAAAAAATCTATGGAATGCAGGAACTTAGGAACTTTGATTGCTATTATCCACAATATAGCTAACTTATTATTCACTCTTACAAGCTTTGTGCCAACTTTTAATTTTCAGGCAGCACACAGCAGGGCCTGATGTGCCACGACAGGGGAGCAACAAATCTCTGGGAGGTTGCTGTGGTGACCCCTGAGCAGACAAGTGGGGCCATAGGCAGAACCCAGCAGGGCCTGCTGGGCGGTGGCTCTGGTGACCAGGGAGCAGGCAATCAGGACCCACAGGCAGCACCCAGCAGGGCCTGCTTGCCCATCCCCTGAGACTAGCCTGAGCGCATATAAAACTGAAAATTGACTCTAAAGAGTTTAACTTATACCTGTCAAATCCCATGGAAGGACAAGCCAAAGATGATTTTTTGTTGTTTGGAAGAGTTGAGAGTAGTGAAGATGCTCATTCTGGGGGGAAAAAACTAACGAATGAGAAAGACAGTTCCTGGACCATAGAAACAGTTAATAAATAATCTTCTGGATGAAGGGGGTCTAGAGTGAGGACTTATTAGGAGTATAGTCCTGATAAAGAAGAGCAACCTTCTACTCAACTTTCCTTCTTGAACAAAACGCCTTCTTGAATCCAGGTCAGGTGGCTTTCCACTGTGGTGTGTTCTCATTACTTACATGATAGCTGCAGTGCAATTGTTTACCTGCCCATATGCCCCAAGAGACCGTAAGTCTCCAAGGACAAGGACCAAGGACGCCTTATTTGTATTTGCTTACCCAGCACCTGGCATCGTGTCTAGCACTTAGCAGTCACTTTTAAAAAAAAACGGTTGAAGAATAAATAACAAGGAATGAACATATGAAAGGCATATTAGCATCACATGATTTCACACATATAACAATCATTGTTTGTATAACCTGTAATGGGATTATCTTTGAATCAAGATTACTTTCATTTTGTTTTATTAATTTGAACAATAAAGAATTAATAACATTTAGATCTTCTTGCTTTAATCTTTTGTAGCTTAATAAAGAAAAAATAAAAGCATATTTTGTTAATTCTGCTAATAGATTATTGTGATGGCATTTTTAAAAAAATAAAGTTTAGCCCTAGCAGGTTTGGCTCAGTGGATAGTGTCAGCCCATAGAGAAAGGGATTTCGGGTTCAATCCCAGTTAAGGGCGTGTACCTCAGTTACAAGCTGAATTCCTGGCCTTGTTTCTCTCTGTTGATCCCTTCCACTATCTCTAAAAACTAATGAAAAAATAATCCTTGAGTGAGGATAAACAAAAAAATAAATTTTAGCCCATCTGGTGTTGCCCAGTGGTTGAGCATCAACCCATGAACCCGGAGTCAGGACACAAGCTCAGGTTGTGGGCTCAATCCCCAGTAGAGGGTGGGGAGGAGGCAGCCAATCAATGATTCTTTATCATCATTGATTTTTCTGTTTCTTTCTCTTTGAAGTAAATAAAAAAATATTTTTTAAATAAATAAGTTTTAATACAAATCATATTGCAAATAATTTCACTGAAGACTGGTCATTCAAGGTTCATTTTCTAATTATTTTTAAGTTATTATAGGGTCTTTCAAAATAAGGCTACTTTGAAAAATAGTAATTTTTACACAATAATATATGCTAAGGGAATTCTTGGACAGTGTTTCCTACAAAAGCAAGAAATTCCATCTACTTTTAAAAAAACTGAGAACAAATGCCTTAATAATAAAACCACTCAAAGGTTGGTGAGGACACATTTCTGGTTGTGGCCTCTCTCATTGGTGTACCTCTCATCGATGTTTCTATCTCTTTCCTTTCCTTGCCCTCTTAAAAAAATCAATAAAAACATATTTTTTAAAAAAATATTGTAAACTGAAATAATTGAAAGTCAATTAAGATGAAAGGAAATCTAGTTTAAATATACTAATTGAAGGAGTTAATAAAAGATACAAATTGGAATTTTTTCATGCAATTTATTCCACACAGCCTTAAAATTCGTAAGACATGGTCATTGCTTATTTCCATAAAAAATGGGAATCAAAAATAGGCCCTTAGAAAAGTATCATCCCTCCCCCAATTTCATTTTGTATTGGTTTTAGGCATACAGCTTAGTTGCCAGACAATCCTATGTTTTACATAGTGTTCCCCTTGATATTGCCAGTACCCCAACTGCCATCACACATAGTTATCTCAATATTATTGACTGTATTTCCTATTATTTACTTACTTCCCAATGATTGCTGTTCACTTTGCATGGTAGAATCCGTTTTTCCTGATATGACACAGATACATACACATTCTGATGTTCTTTGATTCTCTCTCCATTTCCATTTTTCTGCCTTAGGATCTTTTCCTTCTACCTAAAAACTTCTTTTAAAATATATTTTAGTAAAGTGATGATTTCTCTCCATTTGTCTTCTTTTTAAATTCCACATTTACCTTTTTTATCTTTCAAGAAGTACAATATTCTTATAGAAAAAAAATGTTGGGAAGCATGAGGCTTGGTTGGAAAGTTTGTAAGGAGGACATTCTGATAAAAGGGAAATGTGTGGAAGGCCCCCTGCCCAGTTTATCAGCATTCCGACTTAGGGGAGACTTAAGGGAGTGTCGAAGGCAGTGCCCCTAATTATTCCTTGACCACCTGACATTTGTAGGTAAAGTAGCCGTACACTGCATTGTATGGGATATGGAAGTCAAAGGCCTGTTTGAATACCTTTGCTGTGTGCAGTTACCAAGGTAAAACATCTCCAATTCGCACAGGAACACAAAGATTAGACAGGCAAGTATTGGACAAAAGTCATGTGGTCCGATGAATCACGATTCCAGTTGCATCATGCAGATGGCAGAGTGAGAATTTGGCAGAAACAGAATGAAAGCATGCATTCTACATGCATGAGTATAACTCTTCAAGCTGGTGGGGGCAGTGTTATGGTTTGTGGCATGTTTTCCTGGCATGATTTGGGCCCTTTAATTCGTTCAAAACAACATCTGAATATCACAACATACCTAAGTATCCTTGCTGATCAAGTTCATCCTATCATGTTGATGGCGTATCCCAACGGAGATGGCTTCTTCCAACAAGACAATGCGCCATGCCATGGTGCTCATATTGTGCAGGAGTGGTTTCAGGAAAATAAGGGAGACTTTGCCTTGCTTAGGTGGCCCCCACAATCACCAGATCTCAATCCCATTGAGCATTTGTGGGGTGAAGTTAAAAGAGCCATCAGGCAGCTGGTTCCACAAACATCAAATCTCACAGAACTGTACAGTGCTATTCATTAGGAATGGTGTCAAATTCCTCACATCACCTTTCAACATCTCGTGGAGTCAATGCCAAGAAGAATTGCCACAGTATTGAAGGCAAAAGGTGGCCTAATGAAGTACTGATGGGGTGGTCATAATAATCTGGCCACTCAGTGTATACAAACCATGCAACCAGTGCTGGAATAAAAACACAGAACTCCCTCACTTTGTAACAGTGTTTCTCAACCTTCCTAATGCCGTGACCCTTTAATACAGTTCCTCATGTTGTGGTGACCCCCAACCATAAAATTATTTTTGTTGCTAAAATTCATAACTAATTTTGCTACTGTTATGAATCATAATATAAATTTCTGAGATGCAGGAAGGTCTTAGGTGACCTCTGTGAAAGGGTCGTTCTACCGCCTAAGGGGTTGTAATCCACAGGTTGAGAACCACTGCTCTAGAAGGATAGTTTTACTTCCTGTAATATTCTGGATGTCAGGGACCAGTAACTATGAAATCAAGCAGTAGGTCTACTTTTTCCCCACAAAATTACAAGCTAAGGGATACACTGCTCTCTAGGATTTCATAATCTAATTCTAGCAGTCAGTTAAGTGAACCTATGGATTTATGGACTGTAGTTTGAAGGGACAGGGATAAATGTACCTACCCACCTTGTCAGGGAAAGCTTAGTACTGATGAGGCATGAGGAACCACTAGAAGTTATCAGGCCCAGGGCGTTGGGGAGAGTTATCCTGCTTCAAACTAGCTTTCTAGTGAAAGGGATTAGATAAAGCCGTAAGGAAGATAGGCAATTTATAAATCACGTTTGGCTGTTAATCTTTGACTGCTTACTTCTGGTGCCATTTTAAGAAACTAAAGTTAAAAAGAAATTGAGAAAAAAAGAGGATTGTATGTAGATTTATAAAGGCTTCTTTCTGCCTACTTAAGTGTAAAAGTTTTGGTTAACTTTTAAGTTTCAGGTGACAAATATTATAGGGGCATTACCTAAATATCTCAATATAATGAATTATTACCATTGCTCTTAGTGAATGGTAAAGAAGAAGATAAAGATTCAGAGGTAGAACAATTGGCTATTTGAAAATTTGTGCAGTCTCCAAATGTAATAAACTGATGATCCTCAGGAAGTGTCAGAGCTAACAATATGTATTTTCTTTTGATCAAAATAGGACAAATACCAAGACAGCACATTAAAACATTGGTTGGGGGTTTCCAAGACCTTTTCTTGCATATTAGATGCAATGCCAAGCAGAATTTGGATGACTGAAGTTGGGAATCCCATGTTATCTGAGGTTCCCAGCTCCAAGACTCACGAGGATGCCGTTTAAGCTAGGTGCAGGATTTCCGAACAGTAGCAAATGTCAGTATGATTAAATCTTAATAACTTAAGACTTAAGATCTCCTCATGTTTAATTTAGTACTGCTGTGCAGCCATGAAATCTGTCTTCCAGAAAAGCACATGGTAACTGTGGTTACCTTGATAAAGGATAATGATCAAGACAATTAGTCTCCTATGCTCCCCAGGCAGGTCCTATTTGGTAATTTCTCCAAGGAGCTCTCAAAAGTCAGATGAGCAAATATCTAAGCTTGCCCAGAACAGCCCTACTTTATGTCTGTTGTCTTGATGTCCAATATGATGTAACATTTATTTTTTACATAAAACTCTTGGTTCATAACATGATGGCTGTGGTCATTCTGCCAAGGATGGAACCAAATGTGCAAGTGTATTCCTTACAATCAGGGAAGATCTAGTTGCCTTCCTCCAGGGATGTTCTTAGGTGTTCAAATATCAGTAAAATGAAAATCTATTGAGAGTCCTTTTAATTATAATTCAGACAGCAGATAAGACTGGACTCCAATCTGGTTTAATAATTATTTTTCCCTATTCACCAGATTCAGTTTTCACTTTCTTATCTAAATAGCAAGTAGAGCTACTGGATGATAAAGTGCACTGCCTCTTGTCTTTGAATGTTTCAGCTTTATCACCTTGCTATTGACATATAGAATTTATATGATATTGATATTCTCCTCACATACTGAGGCTGGGTGTAGTGTAGGAAGGACTCACACACTTTCTTTGATGCCAAGATGTAGAGCAGAACTTCCAGACTCATGTACAAGTATTTTAGGTCTCATGGAAGAAAGCTTATATCATCACAGTTCATACTGGAAGTAAACATTGCTTCTTATCTTTCATGATGATGTCTTTCTCTTTTATCATGGGATTTTAGATTGTATGAATTGGAAGAGAATGAAGGAGATGTCACTGATCATAGGAGATTTTAAAATGCCATGGTGGCAAAAAAAAGTCTTCATAGTTTTAAGCAATGGTTAAGTGTTCCCCTGGTGGCCAGAGTGGGGTTGTCTGTTGCTGTGTTTTGTCCATATTATCAGGTGTTCAGATCTCAGCGAAATGAGAATTGCTGAGGCAAATAGGTTTCTTTCACCTCAGTATTACCTCACAGTTCCTAAAGTAACACAGAAACCAAAAGAGATTTTTGTAGTGGAACAGCATCATTCAGACATACAAAATGAAGCCTTAATTTAACGACTTAAATATTTATGTGTGTAACACTACCAAATGAGTTAAATTACCCTTATTTGAAAACAAAATACACATAATCCCTTACCGATGGATTTTCTAGCCTACTTAATCATAATGACTCTCATGTATAATTAGGGCTCAGACATTGTGACTCCAGCCTACTGCTATGTTTGTTAAGTTGTAAGCTCGTTTCTAACCCAAGAGGGCACATTTGTAAAAAGTTATTATCCCACACATAATGACTTAAAAAAATTGATCAGCATTTCTAATGGATCTTTCATTGATCAAACTGATGCTATTTTATACTTTGTAAAATATTATTTTATGTATTAATTATGACCCAGTCTAATTAAAAGTAGTTAGAATTATAGGCCTATTATCACTTAGTTACATTATAGATAATGGCAATGTATTTGATAAAGTCAAATTTACTGAGACATTGTTAATTATATATAACATCAATGTAATTCTACATCTCTGATTTCTTTCTTTAAATAATCTTTTTCATCTTGGAATAGTTTTAGATTTATGGGAAATTTATGCAGATGGGACAGAGTTCCCATGTACTTCATACTCAGTTCCCCTATTATTAACAGTTTAAATAAATATGGTGCATTTTCCCCAATTAATGAAACCATACTTATGAATATTATTAATTAGTTTTTCTCTACTGTCTTATTTCTTTTTCTATATCCCATCCAAAATACCATATTATACTTCACTATCCTGTCTCCATGGGCATCTCTGACTTTGGCAGTTTCTCAGATTTTTCTTGTTTTTGATAATTTTAACCATTTGAAAATGAAATGGTCAGCTTTTTGTAGAATGTCCTTGACTTGGGGTTTTTCTGATGTTTTTCTCATTATTAGATCTCAGGTGTGAGTTTTGGGGAGGAAAACTATATGTACAAGTACCGTTCTCGTCATATCATATCAAGGGAATATATTACCAACATGAGTTATCACTGATGATGCTAGGTATAAATTATTTTAAAATGCTTTTTAAAATGCTCATAAATTGATTCCATTGTGGCTTGAGAATGCTTTAAAAATGAATGGTGTTCCAGCCAAAACCAATATCTATAGAAAATAGCATTATCTGTTTCCAGAGCAGTGACATTTTCAAAGCAATTTTTCAATTTCTAGCAGTGGGCACCAATAACATTCTATTTTACTTATTTTTACATTTGTCCACTATCTTAAGTAATTTATATCTGACCTAATTTGATTCAAATTTTGGCAGACATTAAAATGATTTATTGGACCAATTTTAATTTTGTAAAAATAGAATTTAAGTTAGCTACAGGTAAGGGACTTGATGGTGAAATATAAAACAGAGCCACAGATTATTATAGAGTTATGAATGTATAATTACTCCCCTGCTTCTTGAAATAATGAAATATTACATCCCAATACTTTTAATCATAGTTGAAAAACAACAAATTAAAGATTTCTTGCTTTTTACAAGATATGTTGAAAATTGTCAATGAAAGCTTCCTCCTAAAGATATTTTATGAAAAAATATTTTAAGAGAATAATTCCATTTTAAAAAATATAAATTTCATATATAATGCAAAGCATGCTGATAATCATCATTAAAAAAGCATAATTCTCATTATAAAATTATATGAGCATAATACACACATATTCTACTTGAACCATAACAGAGTTGACACTCTGACATTAATATATTAATTTGGAACTGCAGTTTGGATTTGCAGTGTTAGGAACTAGTTGTCTAAGTATCTCTTAATATGAGATTAGGTGGGTGAAATAATTATGAGAACACAAAGGTGTTTTTTATGTGTGCAATATTGTTATCTCACTCTAAAAGTGGAAATGTAATAATATGTTTTTCAAAATTACAAATTAAACAAATAAATATTGATTTATGAAATATATTAAAATTAGGTCAAATCAGTTTAAGTGCTTTTCAAATACACTTGTTGAATAAAAAAGCATGACATTTTCCTTGTAAAAATTTTAAAATAAAAATATTAATAAAAATTAATAGAAATAATCTATAATTCCTCAGATAGGAATGAGCTTCATTAAACAGTGTACATTTAATTTCAGATTTACTTTATATACATTTTAAAAATTGAAATGAATACACAAGTATGTTTGTGTGCCTGTAACCTGCATTCCATTAATTATCCATTTTAATTTTTTTAGAATTCATTTAATAGTCATTGAAAGCACTCTTTAGAGGCTACTAAGTTGCTCAGTTTTTCATTTTATGCTCATTTTTTATTTAATGAAACCCTGAACATTAGACTTTTGGATTGATTATAATTTTTCAATATTATACAAACATTGTAGTAAACATCTCATAAATGTTGGAGGACATCTGATATTATGGCTTTTGAATAAATTCCTAGAAGGGAAATTATTTGGCAATATAAATGAATCAACATAGCTAAGATTTTTTTTATAAGTATTGCAAAATTACACTAAAAAATGTTGTACATAATTATTATTTAATTAATTAATTATTGGGGGTAATGATTTTTCTGTACCCTCCAAACTAGAAAACGATGACAGAATCTGATCAGGGTCTCTTCAACTTACTTTCCAAAGACCCTAATATTAAGCAAGTGCTTAGGGCCTTCCTTTAGGTTAGCTTCATCAGGAAAAGATCTCCCATGCATAGTACCACTGACATCCATCACCCCAACCCTCACTGTTTGTACCTACTTCAGTGATTCAAAAACTGTACATTGAGGGTGTGAGTGAACAGAGAGGGGGGAGAAAAGGAGGGAAAAGAGAATAGGAACACTGAGGAGTAGAACTAGTATTTGGACATTTGAATTCATGACATCTACTTACCTGACTTTCTGTCAAATAATTTTTGGAAGAAGTGGCACTCTCCACTTGAATGCAGGATATTTAAAAATACCAATTCTTTCACCATCTTTTCTCCAGGAGATGAAGCCTGAGAACACTGGAGGTCTCTCCTACTCTCCTTTATGATTTCCAAAGTGTTGAAAATCTTCTAAGCCCAAGTGGCAGCTACACTCACTGCCTTATTTCTCAGGTTGATGTGCAGTACTTCTCAGAGGCTTTTAGCTCTCCACTGTTGGAGAGACTGGTAAAAGAACCCAGGAATTTATATCAGAAATGTATACAACTTTGCACTTAAATCAGAGGAGCTCACCTCTTCCTGCTAACACTCTTTCTTGACACATGACTGTATCCCTGTCTGTTTCTGCACCAGGATATACTGTATAGTATATAAAAAGGTGGGAGTTGTTTTGGCTATATCCTCCTTGACCACAGAGAAACCAGGTTTGTTTTTGCTGTGTGATTTAGAATCTAAGCTCCTTCAAGACAAAAACTGTGTTTTTGCTCTCACAGTTCTAAATATCTTATATGATAACATGCCCATATTAAATATTTGATAAAAACATGGCAAATAAAGGTGTGTTAGCAAATTTAAAAAGAAATGTGATCATACATACCAAGACAAGAGACAAACTCAATTGTGTGATAAACCGTAAAAAGGGCTTTTTCCCCCCCAGAAAGGCAAATCAGCTTTATAAAGTTTAAAGCATATCATTACATTACAAAATGATTGATTTTTAAACTGGTTATTTTTAAATTGATTTACCACATCTTTTTTAAATGCATACATTTCTGGTAAAGGATTTACACTGATATATTGTGCTCAAGTAATTAAGGGGAAAATAACCTATATTTTTCTAAATGTAAGTGAAATCTATTTTGTTTGTTATGAAAACAGGAGAAACTTTGAAAAATAATAATTCATTTCTGCTTCAAAAGCCTATTTTACAAAATCTTTTGCCATGTTGTTACTACTGTGATCCCCTCACATTTTATATTAATATCGGAAAATAAAAAAGCAGAGGATGGCTCCTCTTCATGCACCCTCCCTCTGTGTGTGATGATGTCACTTAATGCACAACCTTTCAAGCTGTTCATAGCGGGTTGGCGTGCTGGAAGTTAGTGTGTCCCAACGCTCAGGCAACCCTAATGCCAAAAGGAAAGTAAGAATTTTCACTTTCTAGTGCAGGAGCCATGAAGGTATCTTGACTCATTGAAATAATGAGTCTGTTATTTTTTTTAAATAACTTACTTTTATGCTATTTATTTGGAAAATTCCAAGATAATACTATATAGCAAAGTGAATATTCTACTTTTTTTCTATAGTTTTTGTAATGTTTTGTATTCATATATTGGTTAGTTAAATGCATACCCTAGTGGTATTTTTACTTTCTTAATTGAATCACAAACGTTTCCCAAATTTTTCTTCTTTGTGTTTTCCAAGACATTTTTCCAAATTGCTTTTAATTCAAAATAGAAATGTATTCTTTCCTGATTTGTGAAGGGACATGTATATATTATAAAAGAAATAAATGTGTAAAATAGATTAAAACAGTCTTCACCACCTCATTCCCCAAGAGAGAAGCAGGATTGTGAGCATGTTAGGAGAAGAGGATCAGAGAGGCAAGAGGAGGAGCTGGCGAGTGGTGCTCTCAGAAGCGTTCCCGTAAAGTATTTTCGAATGAGGAGAGTTGTGTTGAAATGCACTAAAAGTGAATACATAGGAAAAATAAAGGAAATTGATTGTTTTTCATTAAGTTGTCACTTTTTTTTAACTTTAAAAGCAATGACGTGTTAAGTTCAAATTTTAAATTAAAGGTGTCTAGAAAGCATGGGAAATGTGGTGCACATAGTAGTCACTTAATAAATGCCGACTTCACATGCTAATAATTCTGTGAACATTGTGTTTTATAGTTGAAACCAAAAAGTGGTTTATTAATTATATTGATTGCAATTATTATTATTTATTATTAATTTTGGTGTGCCATTCTTGGTTGGCAAATACTTAAGGCTTTACTCTTCAATTTCCACTTAGGCCTCTTATGAAGGAGCTGAAGGGGAAATAAAATATACAGGATGAAAAGATGGCGATGTTGCCTCCCCCAGGACCTCAGAGCTTTGTCTACTTCACAAAGCAGTCTCTCGCCCTCATTGAACAACGTATTGCCGAAAGCAAAACAAAGGAACCCAAAGAAGAAAAGAAAGATGATCAAGAAGAAGGCCCGAAGCCAAGCTCTGACTTGGAAGCTGGCAAACAGCTGCCCTTCATCTACGGGGACATTCCTCCAGGCATGGTGTCAGAGCCCCTGGAGGACCTGGACCCCTACTATGCAGACAAAAAGGTGCGTTTACTGGGACTGCAGGGGGCGGTCTCTGCCTCTTTCTATATGGAAAGTTAGTTTAAATTGGCGTGGAATTTAGGGAAGATCCACATCATGACTAAAATATTCAAGTAAATACATACGTAGGACAATCAGAATACCTACTTTTTCTAATTCTTCATTGAAACTGGTTCTGTCATGCCATTTTGATTTCCTTAATCTTTTGGAAGTGTTCAGTATATTGTTCTTCCTTTTTGGACATGCCTTAAATGCATCCCAGTAGGAACAAAACAAGTGTCAACTGACAAGTCATGCCGGTGTGTCCAGAATGCATTTTGTGGAGAGGACAACTGACTCCCTTGGAAAATATAAGCTCTCTCAATTAATAATGAAGTGTGGAGAGCTGCTTCCTTTACAGTGTTGGAGAGGAGGCATCTGAGATGGTCAGGGAGGGAGGGCATAAATCAGAAAAGTTTCTATTGTTCCAAGAAGGCAAAAGAGCATCTCATAAAATTACCCAGGAAATTGAGGAGAGAAATGCTATTTCGATGAGTAAGGACGAGAAGTCTCCCTGGTAATTCTGACAGACATAGGACACTGTTCCCTCTTTGCTCTCATACTCCTCCGTTTGTATTTCTCTCTATGATTCCTGTCACACCTTGTCTTTAATATATCAGAGTTATCATGTTCCTATTGCCTTTCTAGAAAGTTCCTTGAACGCAAAACTCATGCTTCACTTATGTTCAAACTTCTTTCAATTGCCTCTTATACTATAGTTGCTCACTACACAATTGTAGAAAATAATGGATGAGTGAATTTTAAGCACGGTATATTGAAATTTAAGAAAGCAGTACTCCTACTCAAACACTAGGTATTAATTTAAAAACTAATTTTCAATGTAAAATTGAACTTTATGTTAAATTACGTTTAGACATAAAACTAGTACAGTGAGAGAGACCAGGAATATAAAAGGGTGTCCAAAAATCATAGATTCAGATTCATTTTTTTGAGAAGAGTGTCACATGCAATTAAAAAGCAAGATATTCAAACTTATGTCCCCAATGTAGAAAAATATTGACTACCAGAAACCTACTTATAAACTCGTATAAAATGCAAATTAAGTAACAACAATAAAAAGAACAAGTCAACCTGTTCTAGTGAACACAAGTAATTTGCCTGCCAGTACAGAAATGTAAGACAAGGATTTGTACTTGGACTTTCTGATTTTCAATCCAAAAACAATAGGTTGTTTTAGTGTTTTGTGATTGTTGCTGTTTACTTGTTTGAGTTTTAAATGTTTTAAGAAAGTTTAGTTCTATTTGTGTCATTTTTAAAAATTACCATGGGTAGTAGCATGCACTTTAATTTGTGTCCTTTTATTTTAGCTGTTATTAGTATTACATTTAAAATAGGAAAATTGATCTGGGTACTAGGATTATCCTAACTCTAATAATTGTGAAAATATTTTTTGAAGGAATTTATATTTTGGAGCACTTTCTGCTAACCATAATAATAGCCATCAAGGATTAAAAGTGTCAAGGTGTTATGGTAAAAATCAGGGATAGATCATTTTTAACTGGTTTGCTTAAAATGCAATATAATGAAGGAAGGAAGTTGCATTTTAATTCCAATGGCCACAAGTTATTGTTACTGATGTGGGCATTGAAAGGATATAAAAAAGAAGACACTGTATTTTGGGTGCTCTAAGCAACACCCAATAGTTCATTTCCTAACCTGCTGAGAAGTAATGGACTTTAAATTAATTGGCCAGATGATATACATAGTGTTTCTATGGTACTGGAAGTGCATTGCTTGAGGCTGAGGGCAGTGTTTCTTTAATATGACACTACTACATAGAGAGGAAAATGGCTGAGATTAATGTAGGAAATTTTGGATTCTCACTTTCATCCTGTTTTCTTTTTGATCCTGCAGACTTTCATAGTATTGAACAGAGGGAAAGCAATCTTCCGTTTCAATGCCACACCTGCTTTGTACATGATCTCTCCTTTCAATCCTCTGAGAAGAATATCTATTAAGATTTTAGTACATTCATATCCTTTTAAAAATGCTTACTTGCAATGGTTCTTTAAAATGTACTTTTTGAATCTTATTTAATATAGATTTTTAGTCCTTTTATACCCCAAAAGGCTGTTTTTAGTTTATCATTTCAATATAATTTGGTGTAGCGCTCTCAGAAGATTGGAAGAATGTCAGTTTTAAAATTTAGATAAATTACTCTGACCTATTATTACTCTCATGTTCAAAGAGATTTTTACAAAGTCTATAAACTTATTAATAAGTAGAGGCCCAGTGCATGGATTTATGCACCAGTGGGGTCCTCCAGCCTGGGCTGCAGGGGTTGGGCCCATACCCAAGGGGTCCCAGAGTACGAGAGGGCAATCTGCAAAGTTGCTGTCACTCACAGCTCCTGTGTTGAGTGTCTGCCCTCTCGTGATCAATGCACATCATAGCTGCCAGCCAGTTAGCCAGTTTGCTTAGGCTTTTATATGCATAGATTATTTTCTAAGAAAAAGATTTCAACAGGTGTTATTATTAAATATTCAAGATTCCTGCCATGGTCATTCATCGTATTCCTTGACTCTAAGCTACCTTGTTCGGCATGCTTATCATGTGCACTATTCTGACCAACTGCATTTTTATGACCATGAGTAACCCTCCAGACTGGGCCAAGAATGTAGAGTAAGTGGGTATATGTACATTTTAATATGGTCTTAGTAGTATCATTGTTATCCTTTCTTTTTCCTACCAGAAGTTATTCCATCTATAAAAATTGTGGTGTTTATCTTCCCATGTTATATAGTTTGTTTTCTTTCTATTAATATTTTGTCTTCAATTGTGTTAACCTGACAGCAGTAGAATAGAATATTTAGAAAAGAAAAATTAGATGATATAGTCTTTTTCAGAAGAATGAATGTATGAGACATCCTGCCTGTTGTTAGACATGTTATATATTTCTTATCCTTGGCTGTATTTCTGATAGGATCAACACAGGAACTTTCAAGACATATCTAAACCTATGTTCTTAGTAATTTTCAGTACTGCTGCTTTCTAGGAGAGTTTCCGATATAGACCTTTTAAGATTTTTTTTGGAAAGACCTCGACTATTAGTTTATTTTAATAGAGTGGGTTCATAAGCCAACAGCCACACTGCAGTAGATGCCTTCCTTTGGTTAATCAGGAAAAAATAAATTATAAAGATTCACCTAGTGCTGTATTCTTTTCATATTTAATATCCCAATGGATTCTTGTGTCTAGGTACACTTTTACTGGAATATATACTTTTGAATCACTTATAAAAATCCTTGCAAGAGGCTTCTGTGTAGGAGAATTCACTTTTCTTCGTGACCCATGGAACTGGCTTGATTTTATCGTCATTGTTTTTGCGTAAGTACTACATTCAGTTTTTCTAATGGAAAACTCATGAAAACAACAGGCAGCACAGTAATTCAGTAAGAACAATGCTTACATTTAAATAAAACTGTATAATAGCTAGTCATTTGTTGGCAAAATATAACTTTTATAGGAAGATCATTTCTCACTCAAATGTGTATGACATCATTAAGATTGATCATCTCCTTGTGCACCCACCATTTGGATGGACAGTTTATGTGGTGCCAATTAGGTTCACACATTTTCCAAGTTCTTACTTAAAAAAATGAATAAAACTTGCTATTATTGCAGAAAAAAATAGGTCTTTAATTATAAGTATGGTGCCTGTTTTATTAATATATACTGTTCAAGTGTTAATAAATATATTAAAATATGGAAGTATCTATATGTATTAAAGGTTAATATGCTAAGTGTCCTTCCCTTCATCCTGGTAATGATATCACTTAGCAATGCACAGCATCCTCTCCCTAGCAATGACTAGCCTTGCAGTTTCTTCAGCCCAGGAACACGACTTGCTTCATAGCCAGGTGGAAACACTTAGCACTTTAACCAAATGTCTGTGAAGCATTTTCCATATCATCTCATTTGATCCTCACAGAAGTCTTGAAGTAGGTAAATATGAGACTCGGTGGAATCCTATTTTCTTTTCATTAGCCAGAAAATGTAGATTTAAGTTTAGAAACTTGACCCTACTGAAAAGAAGAAATGGTGGACCTTGAAAATGACTTCAGGTTTTCTCACAGTGTAGAATATAGGTAAACACTGCTGCAGTTAAATATTTTACCTTTTGTTCTCCCTGTGTGACCTACAATAATAATCTGCTTCATGTTGATATTTACTGCTGTGTTGCTGACAATTACCTGAAAGAGAAGTTGGAGTGCTTCACTGGGCAGAAGAAAGTTTAGCTAAATCAGAAAGCAAGTCTAATTAAGCAAGTTCATTCTATATCTATAAAAGACTAAGTTAACTCGTACATGCACGATACATATAAAGTTCTCACTGGCGCAAATCGCATGCATGTGTTTCAATCTGTCATTGTTGATCGTGAATTTAGTTGACACTTCGATTATAAAGGGCAAATAGCGATATTAAAATATTTCTTCTAATTAATTTCCTTTCAATGTGCATGAATTCATGCACCAGGACACTAGTATATTTTATAAGGGCTGTCACTACATATTAAACCTAACATTAATGCATTGTATATGTATTACACAGACATCCACAATTTATTTTCAAGGGGAAAATATTAACATATAATTATAATTTATTCACATGGTTACTTTCTTCCAAAATATGTCAGAAACATTTAAAATAATTTTTTTTAATCTCAAACCTAGATAGAATATTTTTGGCTCTATCATTTTGATGTAAAAGTAGTGGGTGTTCATTGAAAGACCTTAGACAAAACTGAAGGGTCTTTTTAGATTTCTGGTCTCTGGTTCCCTCACCCCCTGTCCAACCTTCTTGTCCATCAGGCTCCCTCTTTTCATGATCACACATGACTGCAATTGTACGTACCACTTGCTGATGAGACAACATTGTGTCACACAAAGCTGCCACTTCTCAAGGGAGTCTCATTTATTATAGAAATAGACTATACATACTATAAAATTTGCTCCTTTAAAATATAAAATTCAGTGTTCTTAGTATGTTCAGAAAGTTGTGCAACAACCACCACTCTCTAATTTCAGAATATTTTCATCACCCTCAAAAAGCAGTCACTTCCATTCACCCCTTTCCCCCAGCTACTAGAAGGCACTCATCTATGTTTCATATCTATGGATTTGTCTACAGTAGTCTTTTCACATGAATGGAACCATATAGTATGTGGCCTTTTGTGTCTGACTTCTTTCACTTAGTGTAGTTTCCCAGGTTTGCCACTGATGTTTTATAAGATTATTAAATATCTATAGTACCATAATGTTGAGATCTAATAACTGAAGCATGTAATTGTTTATTCAGATATTTAAGTGTATGAAACCATTTTAATAATATATTTATATTTTGCTCACATAAAATATGTCAAATAAAATCTATTTAAATCCAATTAGGTATGATAGGAAGGAAAAGCGTTGCAGAAATATATCTTTAAGATTTTCCAAATGTAGGAAATACCTTGACTAAAGGCACAGGTAAGTATCATAGACTCCATCTAAATTCTGAATAACTCTGATTTAATTCTACAGGTATTTAACAGAATTTGTAAACCTAGGCAATGTTTCAGCTCTTCGAACTTTCAGAGTGTTGAGAGCTTTGAAAACTATTTCTGTAATTCCAGGTAAGAAGTGATTGGTGTGAAGCATTAGGCCACTTATAACTCCAACTATTTGGGAGTTGTTCTTTGTGTTTGTGCGTGTGTTGTCACTGTGTTTGTGTATAAACTCCCCTATTGCAGATATGTGACAGAGTTTGTGGACCTGGGCAATGTCTCAGCGTTGAGAACATTCAGAGTTCTCCGAGCATTGAAAACAATTTCAGTCATTCCAGGTGAGAGTTAAACACTGGGGCTGACTTTGATCATTTGGAGAAAGACTTTCTCTTATGCAAATTTAATGAATCTAATTTCTTATGTTTTTCAGAATCCTTATTAATTAAAAGTCAGCCTTTGTGTTTAATCAATTGCATGGGTCTTAGAGGATGAAGATGGCCATGTGGCTCACATCTCAACTTGAAATTTTCCCTCCTGTCTAACAGTTCATTTTCCATTTGACTGATTCAGGAATGAAAATTTCAATTTGTTTACATTGCTTTTCATAGAGTTAAGAAAAGAGAGAGAAAATATCAGCATGAAGGTATTGCATGACATATTTCTTTTATCTTTCCTCAACAAACCATTTCTTAACTGAAAATTAGTAAGTTGTCACTATACATTGCAAGTCAGTCTGTTTGTTTTAGTATTAGTGTATAGAGAAATGGTTTGTTTGACAAGAATTTACTGAATTGACACTTTTAAAAAAATATTTTTTATAAGTGAGTGTGGTTATGGTTTGAGCAACCAAATCTTTTACTTTGACAATTTGGTTATTCATTGGAAATATTTTACAGTTTTTAATTATTTGCAATAATATACGGAAACAATATATAAAAACCAGCAAATCCACCTTTTTGACCTCATGGGCTTTTTTTGAGTTTAGGCTATTTAAGGTCACTAACTTGACATAATGCATGCGTTTCCAGGCAAGCTGTGTTTGTGTTTGTTTCTCATTCAGAAACTTTATTTCATTGTGAATACCTTTTCTTTACGCCCTCTGCGTTCAGGCCTGAAGACCATCGTGGGGGCCCTGATCCAGTCCGTGAAGAAGCTCTCAGACGTCATGATCCTGACGGTGTTCTGTCTGAGCGTGTTTGCGCTGATCGGCCTGCAGCTCTTCATGGGTAGCCTGAAGCACAAGTGTCTGCGGGCCTCACTGGAAAGTAATGAAACATCAAGCACGTTGGACGACCTTGATGAAGAGCTCTACGGAGGTACGACTGTCCCTTCAGTGGTTCAGAGGTTGAGTTGAAATAAAGCTAAAAGCATCGATCTCTTTGAAGGTTAAATGTTGCTTTCATTTTAATTATTTCAAAAGTATTCAAATATATAGAAAGTTGCTACAGTGTCAATTTGGATCATATTATATTTTTAATAACTCTCCCTGGTTCAAAGCTTTCTAGCAGTCCTGGTATCGGAAGCATGAGATACTTTCATAATTCTCCATTTCTATAAGATAAAAAAGAATAAGTTTCCTCTAGAGAAATCAATTAAGCTATGAATTAATACTATTAATTATTACATTTCATCATAAGATATATTTTAGGTATTTAATTATATTGTATAATCTTTACCTATGTTTATTTTATAGTGTAATTTATTATATGACAATATAATTATATTTACAGGTATATTATAACTACTAGGGGCCCGGTGTACGAAATTCGTGCATGGGGGAGGGGGGGTGCAGTCCCTCAGCCCAGCCTGCCCCCTCTCACAGTCTGGAACCCCTCAGTGGATGTCCTATGATGGCCCCAGTCTGCCAGGTGCCGTGTGTGTGTGTGTGTGTGTGTGTGTGTGTGTGTCGCCACTGGGGACCTGCCCCCAGCCGCATATGAGGCTTGGAGCAGTCCTCCTGTGTGTGTCTACCTGCTGGGGGCCTGCCCCCAGGCTTGGAGCAGGCACCCCCTCTATGTTGATCTCTCAGACTCTTGCCCTCCCCTGCATGTTGTTCTCTTTTTTGAGCTGTGGCCAGGGCTGGGTGCTGCCTGCCTCCCAAGCTTGCCTACTGCTCATCTTTCTCCAGCCACCAGAAAGCAGGGAAAACCCCGCCTCGTGGTCAGGCCAGCCTTTTCCTGCTCCCTGATCCCTGGAAGGGACCTGGGGAGCCGCCAAGCAGGCCCCCAGCCCCAAGAGCTTGCTTTTCCTCTCCCCAGGGCCCCCCAAAGGGCCTGGGGAGCCGCCAAGCAGGCCACCGACTCTTTCCCACTCACAAGTCCCCTGCTGCCTTCCTTTCCTGCTCCCCGGTGCAGCCATGGGGTCTGGGGAGCCGCCAAGCAGGACCTCGGCCCCTGCAGCCTTGCTTTCCTGCTCCCCGGTGCCCCACAAAGGGCCTGGGAAGCCGCCAAGCAGGCCCCCGACCCCCACTGCCCCTTTCTCGCTCCCCAGTGCCCCTTAAAGGGCCTGGGCAGCTGCCAAGCAGGCCGAGACCCCCCGCCTGCCGCCTCTTTCCCGCTCCCCGGTGCCCCTCAAAGGGCCTGGGCAGCCACCAAGCAGGCCCCAGGCCCCCACCTCCTCTTTCTCACTCCCTGGTGCCCCTCAAAGGGCCTGGGGAGCCGCCAAGCAGGCTGCCAACCCTGCTGCCTCTTTCCCACTCGTGGGTCCTGGGTCCTGCGCTGTTCTGCCCTGCAGCCGCTCTGTGCACTCGGGAGGTCCCTCAGCCCGGCCTGTGCCCTCGCACAGTCTGGGACCCCTCTGGGAATGTCCACCTGCTGGCGTTCCTGACCAGCCTGGGTGAGGGGCTGATGGCTGTCTGCAGGCTGGCCAAGCCCCCCAGGAACATCCCTCACCCCATTGGGTTGTGGCCAGCGTGGATGACGGGCTGATTGGCGCTTTCAGGCTTTAAGGCTGCCCACAGCTCCCATTGACCCAATGTCCCAGCAAGGCTGGTTGGATGCAGGTTTCTATAATTGATACACTGTTCCTTTAACCCGGGGCCTAGACATGTAAAGAAGCCTCCTCTCTGCTTCATTTCACCTCGCGGCTTCTATAATGATACAATGTTACTTAGTAGTGAGGTCAGGTCTGCTGTTTCCTTCAGCTCCCGAGGATTCTATGATTGTTATTATGTTGCAAACGTGTGTTTTGCTTGAGGATAAGCAGAGCAGGCGGCAGTTTCACTTTCACTCCTGCTGCAATGGAAGCTGCCGTTTACTCAGGTCCGTGAGTGGCGGCCGCCATGTTGGCTGGGCTAATTTGCATACAGTCGCTCTGATTGGCTGGTGGGCGTGGCTTACCCCATCCCGGAGAAACAGTTAATTTCAATATTACGCTTTTATTAGTTAAGATGATAGCATAATATACTTATATTAGTTATAATGCTATATCAATTACTACACATTAAAATGAGTGTCTTGATAGTATTTCTAGAGAGTTCCATATAGCAAAACAGTTTATTCACATTTATCAGCACTACCCTTATATTATAACCAATGATGGGTTTTACGGTTCTTAATAATGGCTTCTTCAATCTCATTAATGCATCATATCAAAGTTTAATTTATCAGAGCTAGTGCTAAAGGTGCCTTATCAGATTATCTATACACATTGTCTCAGAAGTCTGCTAAATTCACAAGTATATTTTAGAGTATGTTATAGAAAGCATGAACTGTGTGTCTTCTAAATAATTAACCCCTAACACAGTTTGTCTCACCAGAACTGTTGATAAGTTTGGGTGAGAATGAAATCTAGCAAGATTATGCTTTCTAACACTTGCAACATGTCTGTATGATGTTGCCTCCATGAATGCATAAACCTTAAAGATCATTAGACCCAGAGTGGCCTGTAAGTGAAGAAACCTTTCAGGTGTGTGTGTCTATGAGAGAAAGAGATCAGGGAGTAAGGTCAGGATTCTCCTCGGATAATAAAGAATTCTATACATCATTTTTTAACTTTACTTGTCCACTCTCTGGGGAAGATAAAAGCAAATAAAACCTAGCTAATATAATTAAGTACTGTAAAAAAAGATGTAATCTAAAACAAGAAAACTGAAGGTTTTCAAGAAAAATGTATTTTACTACAGGCTTTTGGAGAAGAATTTAGCATATTTTTCTTCCTTTTTTTCTTTATTTTTTCAGTTTCTAATTTTTGTTAATATGATCTTATATTTTATTTTCAATTTCCAAAGAATTTTATCCCTCAATTCATATGCCATAAAAGTAATATATCTTCTAGTAAATTATTTTACATTTACCTTCTCTTTTGTGAATCAAGGTATAACTTTTATTTAAACAACTTTTTTTTTTTACTAGTCCTTTTATTCTTGGTTCTATTACTGAGTTTGGAATTTGAATGATTTTTTTTAAACCTTCTGAAATGGTCTTAAGCAATTCTTTTTGTTTTTTTCCAAAAAAAGTAGAAAGAGTCCTTGAATTTTATAGTGTGTCTTTATATTGCCTTTACACTTAAGGGACAGCTAAGCCAACGATAAAATATTATCCCATAATCATTTGCCTCAGTTCTATACATTATTCTCAGTTATCTTCTGAAATATAAGCTTAAAGAGGAGATGTTTATTATCATGTTTATTACCATTCATTGCCTGTCCCATAAGAGCTTATCAATAAATATTCGAGGGAGACTGTATGAGAAATAAATAAATACATAAATAAATGCATATTGCCTAAATGTCTGTAAATGTCTATATTAACTAATTTACCTGCTGCAGCTTACACTCCATAACCTTCTATTGTTCCATTTCTTCCCACACAGAATATTTTTATTTCTTGGAGGGATCTAAAGATGCTCTCCTCTGTGGTAATAGCACAGATTCAGGGTACGTAGTATTTGTTTTTAGTATAAAGACTTAAAACAAAAAGGGAAAACATACTCATTCAGATTACTGATAAGAACCTTTGATTCATATTGTTTTTACATGTTTCATCATTTAATTCCATCTGACCCCACAGAGAGTTTAGACTTTATAAGGTTCATAGTTACTGCATACTTTTGAATGTAAGACTGGGAGGTAGTGTTTAAATGAAAACAAGATATACATCATATAAGCCTTAAGACAGTAGAAAAAAAAAGGTTTCCGGTAAACCCCACCAAACTTTGGTGGGTTACTTTCCAGCTTTGCTTCTTTCTGAAGAAAATCAAATTTTCTCTCCATCCTTAAATTCTACTCATTCTCCAGTCAAGTGTGACTGACAGGTGACTGAATACAGTGACATTTGGAGGCACTCTGAAATAAAGGGTCCCATGGACTCGGGTAAAGACATTTTGAGAATCTCACATTAATGCAGATACCCACCTTGCTGTTTCTCCTGCGCACCAGCGTTATTTCTGCTGCAGCATTTTGTACTTGCTCTCCTTCCGCCCAGATAGATAGCTCTTCACCAGGCCATGTGTGCTCTGGAAATATAAAAATAAAGATTTTTTTATGAGGTGGCTGCTCCCAAAGACACCTCAGAACACTGTATATTTGGCATCATAAATACCAATCCACCAATTTGAGGAAGGAAAGGAATCTTAAGGCTACAAATCTACACAACTATTATGTGTTGACTATTCTTTATATATATACATATATATGTATATATATATATATATATATTCTTTAATATATATATATATATATATATATATATATATATATATATATATATACACACTAGAAACCCACTGCGTGAAATCACCCAGCCCCACCCACCGATGCAGCCTGGCCACACTCGCAGCCCTGCCCACCCACACTGGTCTTTGATCATTAGGATGTTAGGGCCACAGGCCTTTTATAATATAGATAATATATATTATTGTTTTCAGAGAGAGGAAGGGAGAGGGAGACAAGGATAGAAACATCAATGTAGAGAGAGAATCATTGATTGGCTGCCTCCTGCATGACCAAGCCTGCAACCTGGGCATGTGCCCTGACCTGGAATTGAACAGTAAACTCCTGTTTCATGGGTCAGTACTCAACCACCCAATTACATCAGCCAAGCTGCTTTGACTATTCTTGATTGTGATTCACTCCAAGAATAATAAAGGTGGGGAAAGGAGGGAGACACAGTTTTGTTAGAGGCCTATATCAATCTATATAGACACAATAACTATTATTATGACATCTGGTGTATGTTTCCAAGTTTTAATGGTGGTGATGATGATATAATAGCAGGAACTAGACTAGGTACTTTGCATACATTATCTTCTTTAAACTTAATAACAATCTTAACCATTTGAGATAGGTGTTATTTTCTTGTTTTCACAGAAAGAGGGCACTGGCCTTAAAAATTTTAAGTAATTTTACAAATTTACCAACTAATAAACAGTAGGAGTAGGATTCTAACCCAGTTCCTCCTAACTCCAAAAAATGTGTTCTTAATCATTATTCAATATTGACCACCACCCACCAACCCCCCCACCCCCGCATAAAGGAACCTTTAGTTTCCCACTTTTCTGTAGGATTGTTTAGCTTGTATCCTGAAGCCACTCTGACTTGTTCCTTTTCTCATGCAGTCAGTGTCCAGAAGGGTACATATGTGTGAAAGGAGGCAGAAACCCAGACTATGGCTACACGAGCTTTGACACTTTCGGTTGGGCCTTCTTAGCCTTGTTTAGGCTAATGACCCAGGATTACTGGGAAAACCTTTACCAACAGGTGAGTGCCAAGAGAAACATGCATTGCATTCATTGTGTAACCTGGTGTAGAGCTCTTGCCTGCTTTAAATATGTGATGTCTTCTTCAATTTAGAGTGGAGAAAACTCTATTGTCTTATTACTAAAATTAAACATTTTCTGCTTCTAGACTAGTAAATGGATGATAAATTATGTTGTCTTCTTTCCTGGACTTATTTGACCTCTAAATCTTTTCCCCCCTTTGAAAATGTAGAATCCTATAATATTCTAAGTAAACAGCAAGAAATATATTGTAATATTCTCTCCTACCTCTCTTGAACAAACTATGCTTTCCTCACGTGCCTTTTGGCTGGCCTATGCTTGCCATGCTTTATTTTTTTGAACTCCCATATACAATTGTTATGGACTGAATGGCATGCCTCCAAATTCATATGTTGAAGTCCTAACTCCCAGTACCTTAGAATGACTACATTTGGAGCTAGAGCCTATAAAGTGGTAACTGAGTTAAAATTAGTCTATTAGGGTGCATCGCCATCCAATCTGACTGGTGGTCTCGTGAGAAAAGAAGATTCAGACATGATCAAGAGAGACACCAGAGATACACAGACAGGGAGAGAAAATGCCATGTGAGAATTCAGTGAGGAGGTGGCCATCTGCAAGGCCAGGAAAGAGGCCTCAGGAGACACATACATGCCAACACTTTCATTTTGTTATGGCAGCCCTAGAAAATTAACACAAAGTTAAAGACTCAGTTCACTTCTCTAAATTCTCCTCTTCCAATTCAGTTGCTCCTTGCTCGAGACCAGCATGCCCTTTGCACATTCTTCAGTTCAAAGCATCCATCTCTTGTGCTGTAATTGCTAAGTTACATGGCCACCTCCCCTAACTTCAATGTGATCCTCTTGGGCCTCTGGGCTCTATCTTATCCCCCAAGAGGGAGACTGAAAATGATTATTCTGTATTATAAATAATACCAACACTTTTCTCAATTTGCCACAGATTCTTCTTTTGGCCTGTTTCATGTTTATTTAATTTCTGCGAATATTAGAAATGAATATAGAAATGAAATGCAAACATACAGGAAAAAAGGAATATGAATGACTTTTAAGTATGCAAAAAGATATTCATCTTTTCTGCAAGTTAAAAGTGGCATAAATTTTTTTTACCTCTCAGAATGACAAAGATCAAAATGTAGATCAAAAGAGAAATACTGTCTGAGATATGTAGAGGAAGACATTCCTAGAATCACTGGAGAGTAACATGGGAATTTCTATGAAAATTAAAGTGAATATACCTATTGAGCTAACAATTGCACTGCATAGTAAGAATTTATCTAAGACAAAACAACAGTAACTGATAGAAAAAGGATTTGAGTAGCTAGTCATCAGAGATAGGAGAGACCTATTTTTCATTTAATATCTGTATGATTTGAATTATTTTTACCATTTATTTTATTGTTAAATTTTTAGTAAATGTTAATTAAAAATTAGTATAAGTTGAATAAATAAGTTCATATGATAGGATTATCTATCTTTTATGAACAAAATGCATCATCACTAACATTTCCTTGTTAAAGAAAAATATTTAAAACTAAAAGGCACTATTTATATAGTCCTAGAATTTAAAAATGAGCAAAGCAGATAGTTTTTTAAGTAATTTTTAGACTGGAGAAAAAATTTCAGGATTATTCTATTTAATAATAATCAAGAATTATATCTAATTTTAGTACAAGTTTAATTGACTGTTATATACCTTATACTAAAAAGTATATATTTTAATATTGATTGTTTTCCATGAAGATATAATTTTATCCCTTTATAGTTGGATAACATGAGATTATGCAGAACTGCCCAATTTGCTGATGCTTAATATGCCATTCAAGTTGAAATCATTTACCAAAAATACTTTTTTGTTATTAAAATAATGATTTCCATTTTCCCCTAGACACTGCGTGCTGCTGGGAAAACATACATGATCTTCTTTGTTGTGGTGATTTTCCTGGGCTCCTTCTATCTAATAAACTTGATCCTGGCTGTGGTTGCCATGGCCTACGACGAACAGAATCAGGCAAATATCGAAGAAGCCAAGCAGAAAGAGGTAGAATTTCAACAGATGTTAGATCGACTTAAAAAAGAGCAAGAAGAAGCAGAGGTACTGTTATTTGGTTTAAAATTCTTCCTAGAAGTAGAAGTGCAGAGGGAACGACAGAGGCCTTGTGGTCTCTTCTCCACCTTCCATAGGGTGACTTTCTGTAATGGATTCCTTTATATAAACTGAAATCTCCATTCTGGTGCGGTCGAAGGAACCAATTCTGGACTGAGCTACAATTGACGTCTGACCCAGTCCACTTTCCCTCATAATCAGCACAGAGAATGTTCTGTTTCTCCTAACTGTTACCCTGTGTTTCCTCAGTGTCTGTGGCATTATGTAAAGTCCTAAAACATGAGGTATTTCCCCAGAAAAATTGTACAGAAAGGTCTAGGAGAAATTATTTTAATGTTAATGTAAACAGATACTCTATGGATAGAAAGAAAAATGGGCACCAATTTTTGTTAAGGTTGTAAATATTTTTAAGATAAAAATGTGAGCTATTAAAAAGTTATACTATGGTTGTGGCCACTTTGGGCTAAGTCACAAATTTTTAAGGATTTTTTCTTAATCCTCTCTCCAAAGGGGTAATTTAGTGGGAAAGTTTGAGAAGGTTTATTTTAATAACCAAAATTTCAAATATTCTGTAAGTCTTAAAACTCATTTGATGGTTTGCCTAGCTAAATCTCTTCAAGGAATCTAACCTATTGGAGAGAGAGTAGTAGCCTATCATGCAGAGAAACTTGATGCAGAAAAATTTTCAGTGCAGTATTTTAATAATAGTAACTATATCAGAAAGCATTTACATTTTCAAAGCTTAGAAAATGGTTGAGAGGATTAGGATACTTTTGTATCTTAGAGTATTTTTGAACCATGGAATTATGTGTTTTAAGAATAGTACAACAGGGAATAAGTATAAGTTGAATACTTATAACAATGTATTAAGAAGTAGAATATAAAATTGAGTATAAGACATAAAAATTTAAAAAATTATTTATATAAAGACTGGAAGAAATAGTAATACCAGTTATTTTGGGGATATAGGATTATGAGTGATTTTTATTCACAATATATCTTCCAAAATTTTACAAAGATTTTTTTCTATAAAGGTTATCTCAGGAATTTCCTAAGGAACTCCTAGGAGTCTCTTTCATTTTCTTGAGCTATTATTCTGTGATAATTAATTTTAATTTTCAGATAACTTATTCTTCACTAAGCTATAAAGGGCCTGATTCTTTTGATAACATTGTTAATGTTAATTATCTGAACAAGATATGCAAATTATCTTATCACATGGTTTATGCTTCATGTCTGTCCCAGAATTGCCTAGTAAAACTTTCACATGTATCATTTAAAATTACTTTACTATAAATATAGTAATAGTATGTAATAATTTAATTCCAGAATAGAACTACACTTTGTTATAATACAGGAGAAGCAATAAATACATACTTTGTAAGCTCTCTAATCATAGTGTAAAGCAAATGACATTTTTTCTCATACAAGGGACATGATTATATGCACAATATAATTAAACTCATGGTAGAGAGGTCTCCCATCATCAGGTTTCCCCAACTTTGGAAATGACTCACTGTATTTGTGACATCTGGATCCAACAGGCAATAGCAGCCGAGATTACAAGTATGAGAAGCCGGATCATGGGCGTCTCTGAGAGTTCTTCTGAAACATCTAAACTGAGTTCTAAAAGTGCAAAAGAAAGAAGAAACAGAAGAAAGAAAAAAAATCAAAAGCTTTCCAGTGGGAAAGAAAAGGGAGATGATGAGAAATTGTCCAACTCTGATTCAGAAGAGAGTATCAGGAGGAGAAGTTCCCACCTTGGCGTTGAAGGCCACAGGCGAGCCCGAGGAAAGAGATTGTCTACTCCTAATCAGGTACCACTGACATTATCCAATGCATGTCATCAGAATTAGGATCATTGAGCAGAATGCTCTATGCAGGGGGAAGGGACCTCAGGAGAGGAGAGTGAGTGACCTCATTGGTATGTTTTTAAGTGTTTGCTGGGAATCTATGGGAAGAATATGGATGTACATAGTGTTCCATTTAGTTTGTAAGGAGTTTATAGTTTTGGAATGGTCCTATCTTCTCCAATAAACACATGTTCCGCACAATATATTAGTGAGAACTGTTGTAGAAATGAAAAAAGTACACTACAGATTAACTTTTACATTTTTACTCAGTCTGTGTTTTGTAATGCCTACATTGCTTATAAACTAACCTCAGCCTGGTATTTTCTATTTTCTTCCCCACTGTAGGTAATATAGCACCCAAATATCAGTCACCTAAGCTGGAAAGACACTAACATCTAGTCCCACAGGCTGTTATTTCTGCTCCTGTGGAATTCATCTCTCTCTTTTTTCTTTTTCCACTGAAACCTCCATATTTCAGGTCTCTCTGCCTGCAAATCTCCAAGATAAACCATTGCTTCAATTCTCTTTGACATTTTTATCTTCCATTATACAATGTCTCCAAATAATTTTTTTAAATCAAAGCTGTCCCTCTGCTGAAATCAAATAAAGAAAAAAAACTCTGTTGAGTAACTACTGCCTAGAGACCAACACCCACGATTCAGCCTCATCTCCTACCTTTCTGTACTGTACCTTCAGGGACACTGAGTGCACCATGATTTTCCACTCACTACATGCCCTGTACTTTTATTTGTGCCTTTGTAACTCAGCACATGAACTTTTCTCTAAGTGGCATAATTTTCTTCCATGTTGTCCTTCTGGCATAATGCTACCTATTCTCCACTCATTAATTAGGTGCCACCCATCCCCCGAATTTCCCTTTGTCCCCTCCACTGCCCTCAATCAGTTTTTCAATGCCCAACTCACACTGACTATTCTTTTCTTCTATGTCTTTACTTCAGTTTCCTAGCTTCTAAGAGTTAAGTCTGCAAGACCCTGTCAGGTATGCATAAGAACAAAAGATATAGTCCCTGCCTTCAGACCTTGTTATATGCATTTTTTTCTGTTACTCACTATGCCTGCCACTTTGTCCTTTATACAGTAAAAGCAGACACTTATTGAATTAGATTCTTCCAAAGAATATGCATTCAGTTTGGTTTACAGATACATAAAACTGAATGTTTATCCTGGACCCACGCCATATAAATGTGACTCTTCACTCTTTGGTTTCGGGCAACTTCTTTTCCAAGATCTAAAATTTTATGATTTTGTAAACTTACTCATATTAAAAGGTTGTTCTTAAAATGCCTTGACTGAGCTGTCAATATGGAAGGTAGAATTCCAAGCAACGGAATGCAAATAAGCATACAGCTTTGTATATAAATCAGGAGAGTGTAATACTTATAGAGCTTTGGGAGTGATAGATGCAAATCTAAGTAACAGGTATCAAGGTCAAATTATTTTTTTGAAGTAATATGTCCTTTAGAGCAAAATGAATGGCTTAGAGAAAAGAGATGGTTTACCTCAGGTCAGTCCAGGCCACTCCAGGCCAGAATAGGACAGAGTTGTGCAGCAGCAGGTAGTTCTTCCAGCCTTTCTGTCCCTTGGTTGGAAGAAGTTGTCTTCGTCTTGTTTTGAAATATGTCTCTTTGCAAACAATGTGGAGCCCTGGCCCTCAGGTCAGTGGTCTCGAGGATAATTATGTGAAATGCACTTCTGTTTTAGGTGCTTGGGCAGTTACGTGGTATCTTTTCTTTGTTCTGCAGTCACCGCTGAGCTCCCTGTTTCCTCGAAGGCACAGCAGCAGAGCAAGTCTTTTTAGTTTCATGGGTCGAGGTGTTGGCTCTGACACTGAATTTGCCGATGATGAGCACAGCATTTTCGGAGACATTGAGAGCAGGAGGGGCTCCTTGTTTGTGCCCCACCGACCTTGGGAGCGGCGCAGCAGCAACATCAGTCAACCCAGTAGGTCCCCCCCGATGCTGCCAGGGAACGGGAAGATGAACAGCGCGGTGGACTGCAACGGTGTGGTCTCCCTGGTGGATGGACCCTCAGCCCTCATGCTCCCCAATGGACAGCTTCGGCCAGAGGTGATAATAGATAAGGCAACTTCCGATGACAGCGTAAGGACGTTTTAAATAGCTCAGGCATGGCTCGGCCCTCGTCTTGCATCAGTCAGTCTTTTCTGCTGGAGGGGCCTTCTCTGTCCTGTGAATGGCTCTGCATTTTGCAATACTTTGTAGAAACACTCCTTTCACTCATTAACTCAATCCTTTTACTATGTGCTGTGGGCATATAACTCAAAGATATTTAAAACCCCATTTTTAAAGTTGAAGTAAAATTGATATATATATGAACATTAATTTCAGGTGCACAATGTAATGACTGACTGATTATAAAACCCCATTTTTGAAAAAGGCACTTACATATTATTATTATTATACTTGAAGATTATAAATCATCCTTTATAAAACAATTTATAAACAATATATGTCAGCTTAGAAAATGCAATGATAATGCTAATCATATTAGTTGCTAATAAGTCATTTTTATAAGGAAATTCAGAGTATTTGCTACCTTCTGCTATCTATTTCAAGTTACTACTTAATATGTATTATACCTTAATGCAAGGGATCTTATTTGAGTTGTTAATAGTAGTAATAAGAATAGCAAACATGTGCTTAGTATTCACAACAGCCCTATGAGGTGATGGTATTGTCCGTGTCAGACAAAGGGGAACCGAGGCACAGAGAAATGAAGCTAATACATGGTAGTCGAGAAGTTCAAACAGAGGTCCACTGTTTCAGAGCTTGTGCTCTAAACCACCATAGTGTGGGTAACATAGAAATAATTTAGAACAGCTATGCTTCTTTCCCACACATAAATGAAATTCACTGTTTTCAATAAAAAAACAACAACTCCTTGATCAGGAGTCTATGAATAAAAATATAACATCAGAACCACACATTAGTACAAAAACACACATAAAAAGAAAACAAAGGAACAGTTTCTGGAGTTTAGGAATCACTGAGTGATTAAGGGGTCTGGTTAGCTTTGAAAGTGAGTTCTTTCTAGTTTCTGGAGTTTCCAGGCTACCTCTTTAGGCCACTCACTATCTTAGTAATGCCAGCAAGGTCTTTGGCTAACCTAACAAGCTTTGAACTCATGCTACGTATTCCTGCATTCGTATTTGCAGGCAAGATAGCTTTTCAAGTGGGAATCAAGTTCCATCAAAGCCATGCCACACACACTTCAGTTTGAATGAATGCATGTGCTTTTAGGTCACATGTGCCCTCTTTGCTGCATGACACAGCTTCAGGCCCTCTGACAAGGCAGTTTTTCTTATCAAACGAGCATGTTCAATTTCTGTGGAAGCAGATCCTTGTTGAGTTTTGCTTTTTGATGTATATTATCTGTAAAAGGTTTTATCAGTTTTGGTGATCATTTCATGGTTTTAAGTGAAATATTTTCATTTCATTTGAATTGCTGATTAAACAATTGAAATTGTTCATTTCAATTGTTGATAAAACAAACTCTTGTCCTGACTTGGGGAAAAGGAAGGCTCTGCTTCTGGAAAGTCAGAAGGTGGAGACTATCAGAGAAAACATGGTGATGGAGAGATCTCTATAAAAAGCCACCTGTAGAGAAGTATATGTCTGTGAACATGCATATACTTATACATACTTACATACACACATGGGCATATTTATGCCTGTGTGTCTATATTTTGATATGCATATATATGTATCTAAACAACTCTACAAATTTACAATACTAGAACTATACCTAGATGTTTGTAAATGGGGTGCATGTGTGTGTATACACATATATACATAACACACAAGAAGAAAGATTGATAGGGATTGAGTGATAAATGGAGAGTTGTATAGCTACTTGTATATATGTATGTGTGTGAGCATGTGTGTTTGTATTGCTATCCTGCTCTGAATCGGCATAGTGTTTTAACTTTGAATTAGTTGCCAAGACTGAGAAATAAGGTATTTCACATAAAGATGAGTATCCCTGGCAAAACTGAGCTCATATTCCTGCATGGCAGCGATCTCTTTAGATGGAGCTTGCATCCTCTATTGTGCTACAATTCCTATCAGTCTTCATTGTCCTCCTCACACTGAGTAACTTATCATCATATACTCAGGTGAGCTCTTCCTTGGCAATAAGAAACAGTCATTACAGTCACTTCCGTTAATGCTGTTACCTCAACAAAGAATAATGAAAGAGTTTTATCAGAGAATACTGAAATTCTACTCCTTTGCACACATACACCCCGAGAACACTTGTTTTGGGCTGTTTTCATATAAGACTCTACTTACATGGTAAAACTACCTGAATTCATTGGAGACCAGAAAGTTAGAGATGGTAATAGTAATATAACAATGAAAGCAGTTTATTTAAATTTTTTTATTTTTTGAGTTAATTCCTTTATTTCTCAAGCAAGAATATATGGCAAGTACTGTGATTATCTGCATTGTATTAATGATGAAATGGAGACAGAGAGAAGTCAAATAACTCTCCTGTGATGCAGCCAGTAAGCAGCAGAGCCAAGATTTAGCAGAGCAATATTGTGTTGACTTTTAATCACTCATTACAGCTACATAAGCAAGATTTTACTTCGTGCCTATAATTTATTAGAATTCTATATTTTAAACTTTAATAAATCATATTTTTAGGGTACAACCAACCAAATACGCAAAAAACGACGTTCCAGTTCTTATCTCCTTTCTGAAGAGATGATGAATGATCCCCATCTCAGACAAAGAGCAATGAGTAGAGCAAGCATACTGACAAACACTGTGGAAGGTAGGTAGTAATATTCTCCTTAGGAATCAGATTTTCAAAGGAGATTCAAATTCAACCTGGTCAGCACATGAAGTTCTTAGGAAGAATTCAAAGAATTTTTAAAGTGGTTATGAGCAATGGAAAAATAACCAGTGGTCACTAATGGGCTCATTTTTATGTGCTTAAAGTGGATAAAATTATTTGTGATTAAAGACAGGCATTGGATGGTATAACCTTTCAAAGATCAGTAGCTTAATGGTAATTAAGATCCTAGGTTAGAGACGTATACAGTGCCTTGTCCCAGAGCAGATAGGGAAAGCAGCAGAAAC
>PVJC01010912.1:0-42672 GCA_004026665.1 Murina feae | reverse complement strand
GCTTCTGTTGCAACTGCCTGCCTAGGCTGGCTGAGCCTCTGCTCACAGCCACGCCCACCAGCCAATCAGAGCAGCTGTATGCAAATTAACCCAGCCAAGATGGAGGCCAACCGCCAAAGTCTTCTGTTGCAACTGCCTGCCTAGGCTGGCTGAGCCTCTGCTCACAGCCACGCCCACCAGCCAATCAAAGCGGCTGTATGCAAATTAACCCAGCCAAGATGGAGGCTGGCAGGGCAGCTCTGCACTGGGAGCCTCCACCGCCGGCCAGCATAGCTGTGCCAGGTGTGTCAGCTCAGTGGGAGGGGGGTCTGGCCTGGGGCCTCCTCAGGGCGTCCAGGAGCAGCTGTCCTGGGCCTGCTGCCTGGCTCCGCCCCCTGGGGGCCTCCCCGGGGCATGCAGGAGCACGGGGCCTCTGCAGGGTGTGCAGGAGCACCCGTCCAGGGTCAGCTACCTTCATCCGCCCCCCAGGGGCCTCCACAGGGCTGCGGGAGTGTCTGCTGCACAGTGCGGAGAATCCGAAGCCAGTTCACTGCCCAGCTCCATCCTGGGTGTGTTTGCTCAGCAGCAGTGCCCCACCGAGAGATTCTGCACCAGCGTCCGCCCCTGGTCGCCACCCAACTCTGCGCCAGGTGTGTCCCCTCAGTGGTGTGGGCCCACCAGGCATGTGCAATCGTGGGCCCTCCAGTGGGAAACGTCCAGGCCTGCACTCACCAGCCCTCCCACCCCCCAGTGCATGAACCCTGAAGGGGCTGTGGGCAGCCTGAAAATGGCCCTCAGCCCCTCACCCAGGCTGGCCAGGCATGCCAGCAGGTGGACATCCCCCCCGAGGGGTCCCAGACTGCAAGAGGGCACAGGCCGGACTGAGGGACCCCCACCCCCCGAGTGCACAAATTTTTGTGCACCGGGCCCCTAGTGTTAAAAATAAACATGTAAATAAGTAGCCAGAATCCCACAAAACTGCTATCTTCCAGGACAAACTGGGCTATATGGAAGTCAGTGGAGAAATGTACAACCAAATGTTATTTAATACATCTCAGTGTTATAAAGATACTAGAAGCCCATTGCAGGAAGATTCCTGCAAGAATAGTGCGTCCTGAGTCGGAGTGAAGCAGAGAAGGGAGCGAAGCCCGCCAAGGCAGGCAGGCTTCGTTCCCTTCTCTGCCACCTCGCTTCCTCCTGTCTCTGCTGCCTCAGCTCCCTCCTTTCTCTGCCGCTTTGCTCCCTCCTGTCTCCACAGTCTCTGCTGCCTCACTTCCTCCCATCTCCTCCCATCTCTGCTGCCTCACTCCCTCCCTTCTCTGCTGCTTAGCTCCCTTCTGTAGCACTTGGCTTCCTTCTAGGCTGTCTTCAGTCTTCGCTCCTTGCCTGTGTATACAAATTAACCGCCATCTTGGCTGGGTTAATTTGCATATAGTCACTCTGATTGACTTGTGGGTGTGGTTTGCCTGGTGGGCGTGGCTTAGGTGTCTCAGAGTGGCGGTTAATTTGCATATTGCTGTTTTATTAGATTAGATTGTTACAAAGGGCTTTTCTAAGGAGGAGGAGGAGGAAGAGAACATCAGGATGAGAGGAGGAGGAGGGGTGGGAAGAGGGAGAAGAAAAAGAAGAAGAAGGAGAAATTAGGAAAAAAAGGGGAGGAAGAGAGAAGGGAGGGAGGACTTTAAAGCTTTAATTTAGGTGTGAAATCCACCATAACCAAGAATATAAAGCAACCTTCAAGGCACAATGCTCAGAGCAGTTTCAAGAAGCAGAAAGGTCCTACCACAAATGAAGTCAGGACAAGTTTCCAGTAAACTATTCTCACCACGAGACACTAAACTAGCAGGCAGGACAGGTACCCCAGACTTGCACAAGTCTTGGTAACTCAAAGGAAGTCTCAGGAGTTGCCAATTACTCTCAGAAAAAAAGCTGTGCACATGGACATGTCTTTAATGAAGCTATATTTTTCTGTGGAGAGCGGCTACAGTGTTTGGACAGGTTCAAGCCTCAGACTAATGAGAGGGCACAGTGCTCTCATGGCCACGTGCAAGTCCCAGCTTGTAGGGAAAAGCCCTCCCAGCACAATTATAGCCAACAGCTATAGTTCAGGGTCAGCTTGAACCTATGGTCCCAACACGTGGTCCCACGTGTCTGAGTAATGTGGGCTTCATAGAGTTCAGGTGCATGTAATTGAGTAGGATCGAAATCCAAGAGAATGTTGTAAACATCTTGACCACACCCTTACTTTGCCTCAAGGACTCTGGCTATAAAATAAAGACACGGCTAGTAGTCTGTGGGGCTGTCGCTAGCTCTCCATCAGAGAGGACACCGTGCCACCCAGATCCAGCTTTCTTCTCTTGTCTGTCTTTTCTCAATCCTTCACCACACCCTCTCAGGCTCACAGAACCTGGCTGAGCTGGTGCGGTACATAAAGTACCCAATGTGGGACTGAGTATGCCATGGCTGTGCCAGCTCCCCACATTTTTCTCTAAAGTGGGCAAATAATTATTTTATATTATTGAAAGATTACTTAGAAGACTCTACTAATCGTCCAAATCTTTCTATCATCACTGCCTCGAGCTCATAGGAGGAAGGCATTTCAAAAAAGTGCCAAACCCTAAGGAGGAATTGGCAGAGGGGAAAAAATAAAATAAAAACAGAGGAAGAAAATTATTTTGCCCCTGTCTTTATCCTAAATCTTAATGCAGAAGAGTAGAGTGATAGATAACCTAGGTAAAGCATACACGTGCAACCAAAAGTAGCTTTAGCTAAAAGACTCAGGTATTAAAGTCTGTACACCTATTTCCCCTGAACATTATGCACCTACTTGGGGAAGCTAACAAATAAGAGACTTAAAAGATATTTAAAAACAACAACACCAAATTACCTTTTTATAATTGGGAAAATTTGAATATGGGTTAAATGGTAGATAATATAATAAAATTACTGTCAGTTTTCTGAGGTGTGATAATAGTATTGTGATTACATAGGAAAAATCTCTATTCATGCAAAAGTATTCAGGGATAGAGTTCTGGTATCTTTCAACTGTTCATCAAAAAATATAAATACACTAGTGGCCTGGTGCACAAAATTTGTGCACATTAAAAGGAAATTAGTGTCAGAGATGAAAGAAAATTAGTAAAATGTATATGAAAATTTTCCTCCTGTCAGAGTCAGGGGCACACCGCGGGACCCAGAGTCAAGGCCCTGACGACCCACATGCACCTTGAAATCGTGTGAGACCCAGACCTGGTCGGCACCCTCCCTCCCCCTCGCCCACTGGGCAAAATGCAGACCTACCCGGCCCTGCCCCCGCCAAGCCCTGCTGGGTGAGGGGCCCATCCTCAGGGCCCCCCCGTCAAGCCCTGCGGGGTGGGGGGCACAACCTCAGGTCCCCTGCCCCAGCGCCACTCAACCTCAGGTCCCTGCTGATCGCTCATTACGGCACATTAAGGGAACCCTGCCTCTACTGTGGGCGCAGCTATCTTGTGTTATGGGAGCCCTCCCTCTGCTGTGGGTGCAGCAATCTTGTGATGGCATGACGGAGTGAGGGTTAATTTGCTTATTACCTCTTTATTATATAGGATAAAGCAAATATAGCAAAATGTTAACAACTGTTGAATTAAGATGGAAGATATATAGAATGTTACACTATTTTCTTTATATTTGAAATTTTTCATTATAAGTTGGGGGTGGGGAGAAGTACCGAGGTGTACAAATCACTTAATTCCAAATCACTTAGGTGCTAAGTTACACCATCTACATTTCCATTTCTATTAAATTCAGAAGACAGAAGAGTCTCCGTAGTGACAGAACCTTCAGGGACTATGGCATGACAGGTGAGAACAATGAAGGAGTCTTGCATTAGGAGTTAGTAGCCTTTGCAGCCTGAAATTGAACTTCCATTTATATTCTAGCCTAAGAACTCATTCTCAAGCAATTGCCTTTGCCAGGCTTGTGTTCTTTGTTGCAACTGTCCAGAAACCCATACTAGTTCTATCACTACACCCATCAAACATACACAAACCTCAGCTTACTGCCTAAACCCATTCAACACTTTCCCCTTACCAATGACACATCAGAAGCTAGGGACTAAAAAGAAATGAGTCCTAACTGGTTTGGCTCAGTGGATAGAGCATAGGCCCTGCAGACTGAAGGGTCCTTGGTTTGATTCTGGTCAAGGGCAGGACCTTGGTTGCAGGGTGGGAGGCAACCAATCAATGTCTCTCACTTCGATGTTTCTCTCTGTCTCTCTCCCTCCACTCTCTCTAAAAATCAATGGAAAAATATCCTTGGGTGAGGATTAACAGACACACAAAAAGAAAGATTCAGAACTATTCACTACCACTCAGTTGGCATAGATTAATTCTCACAGATTAAATGGCTATTTTTTCTTGTGGATGTATGTATTCCGATATTTATTCAGGCTCTGTATTAATATGTTTTATTTCTTATTTACACAATTTGTCTTAAGTGATTTTGGAATGCAATTTTCCCCTTACTTGAATCTAACTGGTTTTCCTTTTTATTTTGTTTCAATTACAGTTGACATCCAATATCATTTGGTATTAATTTCAGTTGTGTAGCATAGTGATTATGCTCCCTACCATTAGTCTGTTCTCTGTATCTATGAGTCTGTTTCTATAATATTTTTAAAAAAATATTTTATTGATTTTTTACAGAGATGAAGGGAGAGGGATAGAGAGTTAGAAATATCGATGAAAAACATCGATAAGCTGCCTTCCGCACACCCCCTCCTGGGGATATGCCTGCAACCCAGGTACATGTCCTTGACTGGAATCGAACCTAGGTACCTTCAGTCCAAAGGCCAACGCTCTACCCACTGAGCCAAACCGGTTAGGGCTATGAGTCTGTTTCTATTTGGTTTTTCATTTATTTTGCTCCTTAGGCTCCAAATATAACTGAAATCATATGGTATTTGTCTTTCTCTGTCTGACTTATTTCACTTAGCAGCATAATACCCTCTAGGTCCATCCATGCTGTAGCAAATGGTAAGATTTCATTCTTTTTTATGGCCAAGTAATATTCCATCACACACACATAACCACCACCACCACCACTTTTCGTTGTTGTTAATCCTCACCCAAGGAAATTTTTTCCATTGATTTTTTTGAGAGAGTGGGAGTGAGGGCAAGGGAAAGAGAGAGAAACATTGATGTGATAAAGACATGTTGACTGGTTGCCTCTGCTGGTGCTCCAACGAAAGCAGGGGTTCGAACTTGCAACCCATGTACATGCCTTGACAGGGAATTGAACCAGAGACCCTTTGGTGCACAGGCCAACACTCTAACCCCTGAACAACATCAGCCAGGGCTGTACAACTTTTTTTATCCACTGCTCAACTGATGGACACAGGTTGCATATTTTGGCTATTGTGAATAATGCTGCAATGAACACAGAAGTACATATATTCTAAATGGCTACTAAAAAAAAGTTTTAAATAACTCACAGCCAGATTATTGCTATGGTTAGGTGAACTAAGGGTGGAGATTACAGAAACTCCCAAGACACTTGTGGCCTTTCCCCTAATAACTTTTATTCAAATGAGCTTTAATTTACGGAATGCTATGTGTGAAAAAAGGTAAAAGAACAATGATAATATAGAAAAATTTTATGCCAACACAAAGTGTTTTGTTTTAAATATATTTTTTATTTCAGACAGGGAGGGAGAGGGAGAGAGATGGAAACTCCAACGATGAGAGAGAATCATTGATAGGCTGCCTCCTGCATGGCCCACTCTGGGGATTGAGCCTGCAACCCAAGCATATGCCCTAACTGGAAATTGAACTGTGACCTCCTGGTTCATAGGTTGACACTCAACCAGTGAGCCACACCAGCCAGGCTTTTTAAACTGTTAGAAACACTGGGATTTCTACTCTTTCCTTAGAATTAAGAAAACAACATTTGTACTTGATTCCTAATCCAATGACCCCCTGAAATTAGGAAATGTATAAAATGCTGTCATCTCCCCAATTACATTGTCCTAGACATGGTTTGTATAATTAGCACATGCAAATGGTATCTTCCCTATAAGACGATTATTACCTACTAGAAGCCCGATGCACTGATTTGTGCACCAGTAGGTTTCCTTGGCGGGGCCTATGGACATCCCCCAAGGGGTCCTGGATTGCAAGAGGGCGCAGGCCACTCCGAGGGACTCCACAGGTGCACGACTGGGGCTGGGGAGGGAACTCAGGAGGGCTCCAGGGTGTGTCCGGCACGCCTAGCCTAGTCCCAATCAGCCAGACCCCAGCAGCAAGCTAACCTACCAGTTGGAGCGTCTGCCACCTGGTGGCCAGTGCATGTCATAGTGAGTGGTCAAATGAACAATCAGACACTTAGCATATTAGGCTTTATTATATAGGATGGTTCAAAATAATACAAGCTAACACTTACCTGGTACTTATTATACACAGAGCACTATTCTAAGTAGTTTAATCCTCACAATACTCCTGTAAAGTAGATTCTATTATTATTCCCATTTACAGATGACGAAACTAAGACTTATAGGTGATTCTTCCCTAGAATTACTTCCCTAGAATCACTTAAATTAAATTTCAAACACTGGCTAAACTAGTGATACATAAATTCTAATCAATTCACACTTAGGAAAAATTGTTTAAAAGCAATGCAAAGCTTTCATATGTAAAATAAAGTCAATTTTGCCCTGTCTGGTGTGGCTCAGGAGTTGAATGTCTTCCTGTGCACCAAAGGGTCGCCAGTTTGATTCCTGGTCAGGGCACATGCCCAGGTTTCCGGTTCGATCCCCTTTCATGGTGAATACAGGAGGCAATTGATGTTTCTCTTTCATATCGATGTTTCTCTCTCTCTCTAAAAAAAATAAAAAATAAAAAAATATATTTAAAATATATATAAAGTCAGTTTTGCTCAATTACAACACATTTTCTTATAGGCAAAGGGAACAATAAAACACACTTGAAGTGTTTCTGATAGTTCCCCAAACTAGGAAGCAGGTGAAAAAAGACAAATTCTACTTCTTTACCCCACCCTCAGATATCTGTTTTTATTCTTCTAAACTTTTATATCATGCTAAAATTACTGCTTTAAAAATTAACTCTGCAATAATATTGTAATAACTATGTATGGTAGTTATTACAATATTGGCAATATGGTAGTTATTGGGGTAATCGTACCATCCTATCTAATAAAGAAGGAATATGCAAATTGACCATCACGCAGTAACAAAATGGCTGAACCCAGAGCAGAGGCAGGGATTTCGTAACACAAGATGGCTGCACCCACAGCAGAAGCCGAGTTCCCGTAATGAGCCTTAACAAGTAATGAGCAGGCACCCAAGGCTGCATGGTACTGGGCCAGGGTAGGGGACCTGAGGCTTTGCCCCCTGCCTGGTGGGGCTTGACAGGGGACCTCAGGCCGAGCCCCCTTCCCAGCAGGGCTTGATGAGGACCTCAGGCTGTGCCTCCCGCCTGGCAGGGCTTGATGGGGGAGCTCAAGCCGTACCCTACACCCTGGTGTAAGGTCATGGGACCTGAGGATGTGCCCCTGCCCAGCGGGGATTGACAGGGGACCTCAGGCCTTGCCCCCCCCCCCCCCAGCATGGGGCTTGATGGAGGACCTTAGGCCTCGCCCCCTGCCCTGGCACCAGGCCAGGTGACCTGAGGCCACACCCCCCACCTGGCGGGGATTGACGGGGGGAGGGGGGGGATTAGGACAGCCAGGTCTGGATCTAGCCAATGGGGGTAAGGCCCGCCGGGTCTGAGTCTCATGTGATTTTGAGATGCATGCGAGTGGGCGGGGCCTTGATTGTGGGTCCTGCAGTGTGCCCCAGACTTTGACAGGGGGAAGATTTTCATATACATTTTACTAATTTTCTTTCATCTCTGACACTTCTATTATGGAGAACGGGCAAATAGCAATATTAAAATATTTCCTCTAATTAATTCCCTTTTACTGTGCAAGAATTTCATGAACCAGGTCACTAGTAAGTTAATAACTGCCTAGTCTATTATATACCTAAAACTAATATACTGTATGTCAACTGTAATTGGAAAATTAAAAAAATATTTTAAAAAATAAAATAAAAATCAACTCTGCTGATGGGCACTAACTGAATAAACTAATGGCTTAACTCCTATGGAGTTTTGAAAAACTGTGTAGCAAGCTGGGGGATAATGCTCCTGGAATTATCAAAAATGCCTTTAAGTTAATTTACCCAAATGTAATCCATTCACACATGTATAAAGGCCCAATTCCTGTCCTCGACAAGGCCATCCCACAAGGCATCCCTGAATCCTGCAGATAGGTGTTACACAATTTTAGTTACCTTATGTCCTGATGCTAATCCTAACTCTTGTGGATTTATCTCCACCACCAAGTTGTGGGCATCTTTTGTCACCATCTGCTTTGAGTACCTAGCACAGTACTGAATATAGACATTGCAAAAATTCAGTAAGAACTTGTTTCATTAGGCTTTCTGATTTAATATATATATTTGCACTAGTTGTGGTTAAGACTCTCCTTCAAGCTTGTTTCATTTTTTGGCAACTAGGAAAACAGCTCTTCCAGGAGTATTTAATTCTGTGTGTTCACCAGTTACACAGTAAAATAACCCAGAGTCCTATGGCATCCAGGCCCCTATCATTGGTCAAATGCACATAAACCAGAATGGGATTACTGCTCCCTTTATCTTGAGGCAAAAATAGCTTTTCCCCATCCTAACTATGCTTTATACTTCTGCATTAATGTGACTTTTTACTTTAAGCACAAATGCTTTAACCCGGTGTCATCTTAGTCCTAGCATAGGGGTCATGGCCCAAAATGTAATAAAATGTTTGCTAAACACAAACTGCTTATATTTCTACTCTTGGAGTTAGAGTGTCATAGACTATAAGTTAAAGTGGCCAATACTGCACATTATAAATAACAACTTTCCATCATTCATCCAAAATCATGAAAAGGACAGCACTGGGATGTGGTGAGCTCATCATTGTTAGCCTTTATGGAGAAGCATAATGGCCACACATTAGGGGACATTGAAAGTAGTAAACCACTCAGACAAGGGCTGGGACTATGGAACCTTCCTTCCAACTCGAAGGTTCTAGAAAGTTGAATTGGTCAGAAAGCACTGGACAGCGTTTAATTTACTTCAGGTCACCACTGCCTGAGTAACTCTGCAGTTTCCCCCAGCATACTCCAATATTGCCCGCATTTAGGCCACCGAATTACCTACTGGCCCCCTCATTATCAAAAACAGGGAGCATCAAGAGACAACACTCAGATGCTTATATAACTCGTGCAAAATACAAGTCAGAATGTATTACTGAGAAGAGAAAATATTATACATAGTATTAAGGACTACACAAATGTGTGTGATGGTGTTTTACAGAGCTTCTGAATCCCCAAAGGCCTGTTGCCCTTTGTTCAGGTTAATGACGAAGAGACTGGACTATTAAGAAAATCAGTTCTTAATACAAATTCACACTGAGATTTTTGGAGCACACCCAATTTCCATAGTGACTGCACACAGTACACCAGCACAGTAGGAATCAATATATCTGAAACCGGGACAGCCAGCATCCTCCGTGTAAGTAAAAACCGGTGGTCACAGTATCCATGCTTTTCCTCCCCGCAAGCTCAGAATAAGTGTTATACCCTCGGACCCCTGATTATTTCAAGGCCTCCTGGCACCAGTGCACGTATTTCCAAGTCTCACTCTATAAGCTGGCTCTGTCTCTGCGTTTCTTTTTCCAGCTGCGGCAAGTATTTGTGATTTCCCAAAGATGTAAGCGGTTGCAAGCCCTTGCCCAGAAACGCCACGGCGAGGGATTACATGTTCCACAGGGTCTACCCAGACGGAGGCCGGTGAGAGGAAAGGCAGGGGAGGTCGGGGGGCTCTCCTTAGCAGGGAGCGGAGAAGCGAGCGGGGTCTGAGTTCTACGGATAATCGCGACTCCCGCCTTTGAGGCGCAGAACGGTCCCCCAAGAGCCAGAACGCCGACCGGGGAGCCGCGGCTGGAAGAGCAGGTTCTCCAGCTCCCGAGCCCGAAGCTCAGGGCTGGAGGCTGCCAGGGATCCCCGCAACCTCCGGGCACCCGAGCCCCACACTTCGGCGACATCTGCCCTCGGTCGTCCCGAAGCCAGCCGGAGGCGCCCGGCCGCGTTCCCACCCCCTGGCCCAACTCACAGCCGGTCTCCTTCTTAATCTCTTCCAGCTCCTCGTCCCGCAGTAACGTGGAAGCGCGAGACCCCATCGCCGAGCCGGAAGCTCCTCCGCGAGCAGGAGCTCCTGAAGCGACGGCGGCAGCCGGAGGGAAAGAGGGGAGAGAGGAAGAGCCAGGGGTCAAGAAGGAAGAGGGCAGTGTTTCCACAGCTGACTGGGGAGGGTACCCAAGGGTGGTGCGAGGGCGAGGGCGGCCCCGAGGGCGGCCAATGAGGAGCGAGGCTGCGCCGGGCGCAGGAGACGACGTCGGCGCTCTCGGCTCCAGCCCCCGAATGAATCACCTCAGCACCAGCCGGGTCTCGCTGGAAACGGACCCGCCCCCGGAACTGTGACGCAACTGGCCTTAAAAGGGCAATGCCACTCTGGCTCTAGTGACCGCAATTAAAGGGGCAACGCCATTTTACTCATTTGGCAAGCTAACCTGCGACAGGTTTCTCACAGAACTCTAACATAGAAATCCCCACCCTACGGATGGCACGGGGAAACAATAAAGATAGAAAGACAAATGCTCGCTTGGGGGACCTCTCGGGGTGTCTCCTGGGAACGGCTTGCGGGGCGTTGCACTTCATTTTCCGGGGCGGCCCTCTCTCCTCCTGGCCGCTGGGGGCGCTCTGAAATCGGCCTCGGGGCCGCGCGCTGGTTGACTCCTGAGGAACAGCTGGGCCTCTCGTTGGCCGGGGCTGGCGGCCAACGGCGGCGTCCTTTTCTCGGGTCCTCAGGTAACCGGCGCCGCGGGCTGGGAGGTGGCCCAGAGCTCTTGCGTTACAGCGGTCCCTTTCCACGGCTCAAAGCTGAAGCTCCAGGAACTCACCTTTTGGCGAAAATTGGGACCAAATTTCCCAAACTTCCTTTTGGATAAAAACCCCTACCGACAGAGAAGAGTGAATTCCTAGTGTACGGCTCGCCTTTTCTTTGAAGTTTGTTATTTTGCCTTAAAAACGAGAAATTTTGGATTTAATTCTTGTTTGTAACCCTCACCCGAGGATATATTTACAGTATAACCCCCCCCCCCCAAAAAAATGTATGCACATTTGGAATAATTACAAAGGCAGTGTTTATTAAAGTACATTCCTTTTTCAAAATCGAGCTGTCAGCTCTTAAAGTGTGTGTACATTTTTTTTGGGGGGGAGACACCGTGTATTAATTTTTAAATTGATTTTAGAGAGAGGAAGGGAGAGAAAGAAACATCTCTCCGTCGCCTCCCAAACGCGCCCCCCTGGGGACTGACCCGGAAACCTGGGTGTGTGCCCGAGGGGTTGGCACCTGCCGCCTTCCCGAGACTCCGCCTTCCCGCCCAAGGGACCAGAGCCAACCGCCGGCGCCACGTGGGCCAGGGCGGCGTTGTATTCTCGTGGCATATGTTTGTTCTCCTGAAAACGAATGCACTTGGTGAAAGTACAACTGGTCCTTTGCCTGTGGCTTCGGTGCCTTTACCCCTCCTCCCCGCCCCGCCAGTGCGGGGTTTTGTGCGGAACCGGTTGCAGCTGTTCTCAACCTGGGGGTCGCCTAAGACCATCCTGCATATCAGATATTTACATGACGATTCATAACAGTAGCAACATTACTAGTTATGAAGTAGCAACGAAAATAACTTTATGGTTGGGTCACAACATGAAGAACTGTACTTATAAGGGCCAGGAGGTTGAGAACCACTGGCAGAGAGATGTGAGAACAAATCCTGCCCTGAGCACCAGGGGTGGGTCAGCGTGTCTCTAACTAGTTTGAAGCGTCACCTAAGGCTCTGACGGCTTAGCAGGAGGCCCCGCTCTCGCAGAAGTGTTTTCAGGACTGATTTGCTCTTGTCCCTAGTGAGGCCTGCCTTTGTATGCAAGGGGGTCATCTTTTGGATAGGCCGGTCTGGAAGCCACGGGAGCTTCTTAATCTTGCAAGTTTAGGTGTGGTAGAGAAGACTTGATGTCAGCCAAGTTGAATGCCCCTTTTCCGAGTCTGCCCTGAAGCCCATCTCTGGATTTTGACCTTAGAGTTTTTCCTTCCTAATTTTGAATCTACCGTTTGCAGCTGTCCTCTGTAAAAGCTTTCTTTGTGTTAATGGTGGGTTGTTTTTTTTTTCTTACTTTAATGTTTCTTGAGTTTCCTTACGCTCCAAGCATTGCACAAACTTTTATTTCTTATGTATCATTTAAGAATATAATTTTTTTTTGCCTCTATTAAGGGCTGTTTTTTTCCAGTTTTATGCCCTTTTTTGTGTCTGTAAAAATTCCCCTCTTGCCTGTTTGGATTGCCTTGAACAATGAAGAATGATTTTTCTCACTCTGGTGACATGTTTTCCCTGGATGCTTTACACCTGGCCTTGCCCTACATATGCTCTTCACTAAGGGCCTGGTTTTAGTTCGGGTTCCATTATCTTCTAAATGTGTGCCTTTGGGCAGGTGTTTCAAATCTGTAAGCCTCAGTTTCTGCATGTGTAAATTAGGTAATGGTTGTTGTAGGCAACAAATAACATTTGTGAAAGTACTTGCTAGACCTTAAAATATAAAAATATAGGTAATTTATCTGGCTAAAATTGCTATGTATCTTCTCACCTTCTTCCTAGTTGAATTATGCCTTAATTATTCCATCAGTGTTTTATTTTGTTAAACTAGATGATCGGTGCACAAAATTTGTGCACAGATTGAGTTCCCTAGGCCTGGCTGGCTATCCGGGTCAATCCAGACCTTCCAGCTGCTGGCCAGGGCCTTCCTTTATTCCATGCTGCCCCCGGTAGTCAGCACACATCATAGCAAGTGACTGAACTCCCAGTTGAACTCCTGAAGGGAAAATTTGGATATTACGCATTTATATAGAGAGACTAGAGGCCTGGTGTACGAATACATGCATGGGTGGGGTGCCTCAGCCTGGCCAGAGATCAGGACCGATTGGGGCTGATTGGTACCGGCTGGGGGAGGTTGGCCCTGGGAATGCACCGACCATGAGGGGGCAGCTTCTGTGTTGAGTGTCTACCTCCTGGTGGTCAGTGCGTATCATAGCGACTGGTTATAAAGGTCACTTAGGCTTTTGTATATAGATAGGTTGCAAATTCACTGGTTCACTCTTTGTAGTGTGGCAAAGGCAAGCAGCATTTATTCATTTACTTATTTATTTTGTTGTTAATTCTCACTTGAAGATATTTTTCCATTGATTTTTAGAGAGAGTGGAAAGAAGGGGGAGAGACAGAAACATCCATGTGAGACACAGAGATTGATTAGTAAAGCAAGCAGCTTTTAAATGTAAACCACCATAGAGGAAAATGTATCTGGGATTCTAAAAATAAAGACATTCAAACAACAGGATTGTTCTAAAACAGGGGTCCTCAAACTATGGCCTGCAGGCCACATGTGGCCCACTGAGGACATTTATCTAGGCCGCCGGGTGTTTTTTCCACCTTGTTTTTTTACTTCAAAATAAGGTATGTGCAGTGTGCATAGGAATTTGTTCATAGTTGTTTTTTTTTAAACTACAGTCCGGCCCTCCAACAGTCTGAGGGACAGTGAACTGGCCCCCTGTTTAAAAAGTTTGAGGACACCTGTTCTAAAAGATACTATTTTAAAAAGATTCCTTAGTATTACACTAAAGAATATGCGTAGAGTATCTACTGTGACTGATAGTTATTTCTACAAGGTAGAGTTTTTTTGTACATTTCTGCATTATCATCCTATCTAATAATAGAGTCCTATCTAATAATAGAGTAACATGCAAATTAGGTGTCACTCCATCACAAAGATGGCCGCTCATAGCCACATCATATATCTAATAAAAAAGTAATATGCAAATTAGGCATCACTCCATCACAAAGGTGGCCGCCTCCATGGCCACAAGATGGCAGCGCCCATAGCCACAAGATAGTGGCACCCAGTCCAGCTCAGCCCCGCCACCGAAGTGGTAAGGCCTGTTAGCCAGGCAGGTGGCGGGAGAGGCGGGGGGCCCAAGGGGCAGAACAGGCGATCAGACGGGGCTGGGGGTTCCCTTCCCAGGCCAGAGGCCTCAGGCATGGGCAAGGACAGAGCTGGTGATTGGAGAGGTATGAAGGTGCCCTACCCAGGTATACAGCCTGGGCCAGAGGCCTCAGGCCTGGGCAGGGGAAAAGCCGGAGATCACAAGGGCCTGGGCTCCACAGAGCCAGCGATCAGAGGGGCAGGGGCAGAGCCTGCAATCGCAGAGGTCTGGGCACTGGTGGAGCCAGCAAAGCAGGGGTCTGGGGGTCCCCTGCCCAGGCCTGCAGCCTTGGCCAGAGGCTCAAGGGTGGAGTCGGCAATGGCAGGGGCCTTGGGGTCTCCTGCTCAAGCCTGTAGCCTTGGCCAGAGGCTGCAGTGGGGCAGGGGCAGAGACTGTGATCTCAGGGCCTGGGCAGGGGTGGAGCCATCGATTGGAGGGGCCTGGGGTCCCCTGCCCAGTCCTGCAGCCTTGGTCAGAGACTGCCAGTGGGACAGGGGCAGAGCCGGTGATGGCAGGGGACAGGATCAGAGCTGGTGATTGCAGAGGCCTGGGCTCTCTGAAGCTGGCAAGCAGAGGGGCTTGGGGGGTCTTCTGCCCAGGCCTGCAGCCTAAGGCAGAGACTGTAGGCCTGGGCAGGGGCAGAGCCAGTGATCACAGGGGTCTAGGGGTCCCCTGCCCAGGTCTGCAGCCTTGGCCAGAGGCTGCAGCCCTGGGCAGGGTCTGAGCCAGTGATTTCAGGGGTCTGGGGGTCCCCTGGCTAGGCCTACATCCTTGACCAGATTTTGCAGGCCTGGGCAGGGGTGGAGCTGGGATTGGAGGGGCAAGGGTGGAGATGGTGATCAGAGTGAAATACAGAGGAAACACCTTTTCTTACTGCTCATTGGCTAAGCTCCCTGTATGCCACTGGTAATATTCTTAGTAACTTGGGTAATAAGAATCCAAAAAGGTGATCTAGGGTTTTTCCACCACACTCCTGGAGAAAAAAAAATGAAGCTCCACTGCTGGAGGGCTAAGAAGTGTCGTATCCTGCCCTAGCCAGGTTGGCTCAGTGCATAATGCCTCAGCCTGCTGACCACAGGGTCTGGGTTCAATTCTGACCAAGGGCATGTATCTCGTTTGCAGGCTCTTCCCTCCCTGGGGCCCAGTTCAGGGCTCATGTAGGAGGCAACCAATCAAAGTGTTCCTCTTACTTTGATGTTTCTGTCTGTTTTTCCCTTCTCTTCCACATTCTTTAAAAATCAATGGGAACATATCCTCAGGTGAGGATTAAAAAAATAAAAGAAAGAAAGAAAAATGTCATATCCTATGAAAGACACATCTTGAAAATACCTAAAGAAAGTTGTCATTTTTTCATGATGAAGGGACTGGAGTCCATGTTGATGAAAATACCTTGGTGGCTGTGGTGACTGGCAGTGGCTGCAGCAAGCAGCTGGGTGATGGGGCAGGTGGCTTCCCCTGATTAGCCTGGTCGCCTCCCACAAAGGGAGGCCAGAATGCGGCTTAGGTCCACTCCCCAAGGGGAGCGGGGAGCAGGGAGCGGGCCTAAGCCATCAGTAGGACACCCCCTGAGGGCTCCCAATATGTGAGAGGGGGCAGGCTGGGCTGAGGAACGCCCCCCCCTCTGGTGCACAAATTTCATGCACCGAGCCCCTAGTTATTTATAATGAGCATGCATCATTTTCACAAAAACAGTTGAATTTTACAAAACTAGTGTAGGGCATTTGGCAGTTTAAATTGTTAGACTGCAAATGACTGGTTGATGATACCACAGCAGCCCAATGCCTGAGCTGTGGCCAGAGTAGGATAACAACAAAGGATATTTTCTTACAGTAGGATCAAATGGCCCTTGCAGTGAAATGGCAGCTGGAGTGGTAATGAATAAATTGTGATAGTTTTAAATCACTTATACTTTAGTTGGTTGAAAATGTCAAACTCTGTCCTAACCAGTGTGGCTCAGTGGTTGAGTATCAACCTATAAACCAGAAGGTCATGGGTCGATTCCCAGTTAGGGCACATGCCTGGGTTGCAGGTTCCATCCCTAGTGGGGGTCACGCAGAAGGCAGCCAATCAATGATTCTCCCTCATCATTGATGTTTCTATCTCTCTCCCTCTCCTCTCTGACATCAATAAAAAAAACCTCTATATAATAAAAAGGGAATATGCAAATTGACCATCACTCTGGTCAATTTGCACCCACAGCTGAGGCTAAGTTTCCATAACGAGCCTTAAGGAACGATCAGCAGGGACCTGAGGCTGTGAACCCATCCACCTCCTGCATGGGACTTGACAGGGGACCTCAGGCCATGCCCCCCCACCCTGGCCCCAGGCCAGGGGACCTGAGGCTGTGCTCCCCACCCAGCGGGACTTGACAGCGGCTCTTAAGGTGTGCCCTCTGCCCTGGTGCTGGGCCAGGGGACCTCAGGCCATGCCCCCCACCCCAGCATCAGGCCAGGGGACCTCAGACTGTGCCCCCTGCCCTGGTGCCAGGCTGGGGGATCACAGGCCACTCCCTCCACCCAGCAGTGCTTGATGGGGACCTCAGGCCATGCCCCCCCTACCCTGGCACCCAGGGGACCTGAGGCTGCACCCCCCCACCTGGCAGGGCTTGACAGAGTGGGACCGGCTGGGTCTGGATCTAGCCCAATAAAGGGGGGCCGTCCAGGTTTGGGCCTTGAGTGATTTTGAGGTGTATGTGGGTGGTTGAAGACTTGACTCTGGGTTCCATGGTGCACCCCAGACTCTGGCAGGAGGAAGATTTTCATATACGTTTTACTAATTTTCTTTAATCTCTGACACTTCTATTATAGAGAAAGGGCAAATAGCAATATTAAAATATTTCCTCTAATTAATCCCCTTTTAATGTGCACGAATTTCGTGCACTGGGCCACTAGTTTTTTATAAAACGTCAAATGGAAATGTTACTAACCTGGAAGGGGATAGATTAGAGACATTTCTGGGTAAACAGTTTGTATTGCAAATGTTTTGCCAATATCAATTTTTTTTCATTTGTTCTTTTCGTTTTTATGGTTGATATTAAAATGATATATGTATCTGCTATTAAAAAGTTTCTTAATATTCTATTTATTCATTTAGCTAAGGAAGGAAATGTGGTATTACCCCATTTTATAGATGAAGTCATCAAACCTACCTTACCTTAAGTCCTATGATTTTCATTTTCCCTGGTATAAATTAGAGTTGGTGCTTACAATGATTTTTTTTTTTCATTATCCTTTTAAAAAGATATACAAAATTGAATTACTCTAATATTTTTCTTGTCTCTTACAGGTATAGAGAAAGAAAAAATAACCCCACTTCTCCCCCCCCAAATATTTTTAAAATCATAGATCTCTTTTATTTTCAAGTGCTTAGATACTTAAAGAAGATTTTTTGAAGACTGCTTTTGGAATAAAAAAGCATGGATCCCAGCAGTGACTACCATTACCTCAATCAGATTTTGTGGAGAAGGGTGAAGCTCACATTGGTTTGTGGCATCTTTGAGGGAGTGCTCCAGCATGTGGATCCTAACAAGATTGTTGTCTTGAAGAAAGGTCTCTTTATTTCTCATAATCTCCGCCTTTTACTAAATTCATAGCTTCAGTTTGGGAGATGAGTCTGGGCTCCACTGGGATTACTAGTAGGCATCATTCCTATTTTAGGAAAGGGTAGGAGGAAGATTCGAATGCTATTTTCCCTAACAGCAACATGGCTGCATATGCTAGCTTGTCCCACTTCTATACTTTTATTGACATGATAGTAGAAAATTTCAGTATTTTTTTTAATTGGGTAGTTTTTAAAAATTTTCTCCATATGCATCTTGAAATTTAAAATAACTATTAGATAGAATTGTTTTTGGCTTTAACAGACAAATTCACAAAGACAGTTATTTTGCTCATGCAAAAAAAGAAGCCAGAGATAGGTTGCTTAGGAATAGTGCAAAGGCTCAAAGATACCAGGAGGGACCAGAGGTCCTGTGCTCCTGCTCTGCAACGTCAGTGATTATTAATTATCCTTTGTCTCTCCTAGCTTTATTTCTGGTTTATTATAAAGAACACAACTCAGGAAAAGCCAAATGGAAGAGGCTCAGAGTTTCCATGATTTCTCCTCCAAGTGTTCACCTTGAAGCTGCAATTTTTTTAAAAATTGATTTTGGAGGAAGAGAGAAACATCGATTGGCTGCCTCCTATGCACCCCCTAGTGGGCATGTGCCCTGACGGAATCAAATCCTGACCTCCTGGTTCATGTGGTGATGCTCAACCATTGAGCAACACCAGCTGGCCTAACATGTAATTTTTAATTGAGCCAAAATATTGACTTGCTAGGATATTTGTCTTCCTTGCATGATAAATTTCAAGTTCATAATTAAAACATACATAAATGGCCCTAGCCAGTTTGCTTAGTAGATAGAGCGTTGACCTGTGGTCCAAAGGGTCCCTGGGTGTGATTCTGGTCAATGGCATGTATCTTGGTTGCAGGCTCCTCCCCAGCCCAGTCCCTAGTGGGGGCTCCTACAGGAGGCAACCAATTGATGTGTTTCTCTCACATGGATGTTTCTCTCCATCTTCCCCTCTCTCTTCCACTCTTCCTAAAAATCAATGGAAAAATACCTTCAGGAGAGGATTAAAAAAAAAAAAAAGACATAAATGGCATTTGAGATTAGTGTTATTTTTAAACCACATTATGACTTTTGTGGGCTAGGAATAATTCATTCAGTAACCATTTATTGATAGTTGTATACACCAGGCACTGTGCAAGGTACCAGGGAGATAGATAAAAATGACATAGTCCCTATTCTCAGGAAACTTAGTCTGGTAAGGAGACATAAGCAAGTAGAAAAATATACAGTAATGTAGTGTTATATCCTTTTTTGTAGAGGGACAAGATGCTATGGAACAAAGGTTCAGCTAATTTCAATCTGAGCGTAGTAGGATTAGTACAGTGGGGTAGGCTTCCCTAATAGCAGGATTGATGCAAAACTTCATTCAGGTGAATAGGAATTAACTGGATGGGAAGAAAGGCTGTTTTAAGTCAGTGGTTATCAAACTTTATCTGTGCATCAGGATCACATGGGAGACTTTTTTAAAACACAAATTGCTTGATCCCCCTCCAAGAGTTTCTCATTCTTAGGTCCGGGGTAGGGATCAAGGATTTGCATTTCTGTCGTTTCCAGGTGATGCAAATGATGGAGAACATGGAGAGAACTATTGTTTTAAGCAGAAGTTGCAGTATATACAAACATGAAAATTTGGTGCATTTGGAAAACCTAAGTAAATTTCAGTATGAAGATGTGAGAAATAGACATAGACAGATGAGAAGGACTTTACATGTCATAGCATTTAGACACTTCTGAAAGCAATAAGGAACAATCTGAAAGATTTTTAAGTGGGAGGCATGTAAGTTTTCTAATTAATTCCTTGAAATTTTTAATGTTGTGTTATTAGGAACCATGACCAGGTGCTAGAAACAGATTTGTTTCCAGGGGGTTAAATACATTAGGAGTTTATTGCCATATTAAAGAAGGTAGACATCCTAGGCATGCTCCCAAAAGTTGGCAAGGATCCAGGGTTTTTCATTTTTCTGCTCTGCCATCTTTTTAACACACGGCTTTAAATCAGAATAATTGGTGGAGTTACAGACGAAAGAGGGAAGATGGGGAAATCAGTGTTCTATCCAGCTGAATCAGCCCCCTTAAAGAGGTGTCCTGGAAGCCTAGTAGATCACCACTCTCTGCAGGGAGATTGAGCACACTTCTAGCCTGAATAAATGGCATTGAATAGACAACAATCAGTAAATGTCTCATGCTTGTTCAATAAGCCTTCAGTCCAGATGACATATTTTGGTATATATTTTTCTAGTCTTTAATAATAGATTTATATAGGTGACATAAGTCTTTTATATCACATATACAATTTTTTAGTTAACACTAACAAGCATTTTCTCATGTTTTAAATTTTCCATTTAATAAGGCTAAATATTTTAAAGCAAAAAGCTTAAAAACTTTCAAAATACTTGTTATATTTTATAACTATAAATTATAATAAATTTTACTTATAAAATACAATTTTATATTTGTACATTTTATATATTATTACACTGTAAAATAAAATTTAATATATTTCATAATCATTTTCTTAGGAATAGTCTTAGCAGTGAAATTATTACTGGGTGAAAATTATGAATATTTTAAATGTGTTTTTTAAAAAATATATTTTATTGATATTTTACAGAGAGGAAGGGAGAGGAATAGAGAGAAACATCGATGAGAGAGAAACATCGATCAGCTGCCTCCTAGACACTCCCCACCAAAGTACATGCCCTTGACCGGAATCAAACCTGGGACCCTTGAGTCTGCAGGCGGACACTCTATCTGCTGAGCCAAACCAGTCAGGGCTAAATGTGTTTTTTTTAAAGTATATTTTTTATTTATTTCAGAGAGGAAGGGAGAATCAGAGAGTGATAGAAATATCTATGATGAGAAAGAGTGCTCACTTCGGCAGCACATATACTAAAATTGGAACGCTGCAGAGAAGATTAGCATGGCCCCTGCACAAGAATAACATGAAGTGTTCCATATTAAAAAAAAAAAAAAGATGAGAAAGAATCATTGATTGGCTGCCACCTGCACACCCCACACTGGGGTTTGAGCCCACAACCTGAGCATGTACCCTGAACGGAAATGAAACCATGATCTCCTGGTTCATAAGTTGATGCTCAACCATTGAACCACACTGGCCGGGGAGAGTTTAAATATTTGTGGGTTTATTTTGAGATTAAAAAAAATTTTTTAATTGATTTCAGAGAGGGAGAGAGAGATGGAAACATCAATGATGAGAGAGAATCATTGATCTGTTGCCTCATGCATGTCCCACACTGGGGATCAAGCCTGCAACCCGGACACGTGCCCTTGACTACAATCAAACCTGGGACCCTTTAGTCTGCATGCTGATGCTATATCCATTGAGCCAAAATATATATTTTATATATATTTCCAAATAGTTTTTCAAAAGGGTTGTGTATTATTTTGCTTCTAGTAATGTATGAGTAAATAATGTACAGTAAATAATCTAACTTGGGATTTTAAAAAAATGCTCATATGTATCTTTCCTAGATTTTTGCTAGTTTTATGGACAAGTGATATTTCATTTTGGCATGTTTTAAAATATTTCTAGAGAGATTGAACATATTTCTTTACATCTATTTCCTGCTTTTTTGTACTATTTGAACAAAGCCAGTGTGTGACAGGGAGAAACTAGACACAAAGGGAAATAGACAGCAACTATTCAATCAAGGGACCCAATGCAGGAGAAATAATGGGGCTTGGTAAGGAATGGAGAAGAGAAGACAGATTCTATAAATGCTTAGGAGATGGGATGAGTAACTGAGTAATCATTAGGTAAAGAGCAATGGAAAATGATTCCTACTTTTATGACTCAGAAAATTAGGTATATAGTAGTTATAAATTGACTAGAGGCCCGGTGCATGAAGATTCGTGCAAGAATGGGCCTTCCTTCCCCTGGCTGCCGGCACCATCTTCACTCTGACCAGAGCTGACTTTCCACCTTCCCACACTGTCCAGAGGCCTGGAGTGGCTGGGGCAATGGGAAGCCTGTGTTGTTGCCACGGTGATGATGCAAGTGTCCTACCCCGCCCACAGCTGCTTGGTGCCTGTGTATGCAAATTAACTTGCCATCTTTGTAGGGTTAATTTGCATACTCCTGATTGGCTGGTGGGCGTCACAAAGGTACAGTCAATTTGCATCTTTCTCTTTTATTAGTGTAGATAGAAATGGGAAGAGGGGCAGGTTTATTGGCTACTAGGAAAAGATATGATTTCGGTTTGAAAATCTTAAGTAACTTATTAGCCAGTTTAAAATGTGAATGGAATTCAGAGAAATATTCCATATTTGGGAAAGAATGCATGTCAGGACAGCTACAGCTAGGAAATTGATGTGATCATTCAAGAAGAAGGAAAGAGGATGAACATAACCCTGGAGACTATCAATGTGCAGGCAGAGATGATAGAGGCAGCTAAGGAGACTGGAAGCAAACCAGGGTGACAGTGCAACACTGGTTATGAGATGCATATTAAAATCATTGACTCTGTCTCTTACTAGCAGTGTGACTTGAAGCAAATTATTCAACCTTTCTGAGCCTTAGACTCCTCCATAACAGAGATAATGAAATGCCTGTCTTATTATGTTACTGGATAATTAAATGTAGGCAAATAATTAGCATGGTGCCTAGCAAGGAATGGGTGCTCAGTATGGTAGTTCTAGGTAACTAATAGGAAAGAACTAAACAAAGAATATTCTGTAAAGCCAAGAAGAAAGGAGAGAACAGTATCAAGTGATGTGTGGGAGCCAAGTATGCTAATACTGTAAACTTTTTTTGGATTTGAGAAATAGGCAGCTGGTGATCTTTGACCTCAGTAAAAATATATTCAATGGAATCATGATGGTGAAACTCAATTATTTTGGATTGCTGAGAAATGTGGAAATATACAACTGCTGTGAGCACTTTCATGTAGAAAAATAACACCATATTGTAGACATGAGATCTTGACTCCTAATTCCCTTATGTGCTTGGAGAAGAGCCCTGTATTTGGGCCAGAAATTGGATTGTTATCCCTGACAATTAGTATTTTTGACCATGTAGCATGAAACAGTGTGGACTCTAGAATAGCTGCCTGAAAATTTTTCTGATATTAGGTGGACTAAAATTCAATGGAAATATAGTAGATATAATTCTTAATCCTAAAGGCCCCTGCATATTCTTGATAGAAGTTTAAGATTTTATTTATTATTGATTCTTAGAGAGAGGAAGGGGGAGAGAGAAACATCAATTTGTTGTTCTACTTATTTATGCATTCACTGATTCTTTTTTTTTAGATGAAAAGACATTATTATTTTACTGTATAACATAGTAGTGAATATACCTGATTGCATTTTCTCAAATGTCAAATGAGACACATGACAGCATTTCTCTTTTAGTACTGAAAACCTCAATATTAGTTGTCTTGACTTTCAAACAAGGGCTTTGGAGAATTCAGTTTCTTACGACGTGTATGATACTGTCCATGAGGATGCTAACTGTGCTGAGTAGTAAAAAACGTTTTGTTAAGTTGTTCTATCATGGGTCCTTGGTCAAAGTGTTTATCTTTTTCTTCTAATCTGTTTTTAGTATATGATCCTGTGTTTCTCCATAATTATATGCACAGTATCTGGCCAAGAGATAGGTTTGATGTGTTCATATGGAATACCCACAGAAGGATGGTAGCAAACTATCATCCTAGCATCAGATGTCAAAGCAAGTTCTACTTGGCAATTATAGTTATCTGGAAGAGAAGAGTATGTGGATTTATGACAAACACAATATAGAGCTCCATTTTGAATTGGAAATAAATATTTCAAGATAGTTCTGCTTGATATTGCCCATTTCACTATTGATACAGCCATGGTGAATCGAGATGCTTATCAGGTGCTATGGGAAAAGATTAGAAGAGAAAATGCTTTTAAAATTTGCTTCTAGCCCCTGACCAGTTTGGCTCAGTGAATAGAGTGTCAGCCTGCAGACTCGGGAGTCCCAGGTTCAATTCCGGTCAAGGGCATGTACCTTGGTTGCGGCCATATCCCCAGTAGGGGGTGTGCAGGAGGCAGCTGGTCGATGTTTCTCTCTCATGGATGTTTCTAACTCTCCCTCTCCCCTCCTCGCTGTAAAAAATCAAAATATATTTTTTAAAAAATTTATTTCTAGGCATACCTATTTTCATCCCTTGACAGCTGCTCACTGCAAACCCGCCATCTTGCCTCCCACAGTTTGATTCTTGTATGTGTCCCATCAGGACATTGAACCCAGAACCTTGGTGTGTCAGGATGATGCTCTAACCAACTGAGCTACCTAGTCAGGGCTTCTCTGGAGAAGTTTAAATTCAATGCACTACCATTGCCCTTTTAGTTTCTCCGGGGTTCCCCTTGTTCTTTATACTGCTTGTTTCAAGGCTATAGCTTTGTAATTGGTTACTGACTCTTCATTCTTTGGGGGAAAATATCTTGGGAATTTTTCTAAAACTAAGATTGAGCACTTTTGAGAGATATCATACTTTTTTTTTATAGTTTTAGGGTATATTCTTTTTTATTAACCAATTGAATTATTTTCTATAACAGTGAAGAATGTGGAGACTGGTCGAAGTGTCCCAGGAGTGAAGATGTTTTTTGGGCATGAGATTGTGAATGGTGAGAGCTTCATTGTCCTTGAATGCTGGTACTGGGATTTGCAGGGGTAAACTCACTGCACTGCCTCATTCCAATATTTGAAAAAAATGATTGTTATCTTGCCTCCAATATTGGATTTATGAACTTTTAAAGTTAGTATTTGAGAATTGATCCTTACCTTACTGTTTCAATGGATATTATGAGCAAAAATAGTCTTAGAGAATTTTAGTTATCTTCGTTTTTACAATATGAGGATTGCTAGTGCTCATTACAAGAGACTCAGCCAGAGGCAGAATTAGGAATCTGAACAGGAATCTGAAAGGAATTGTCTTGCTCAGCAAGCGAGTTTAACACTACAGGTTCACAGTACATTCACAATCTCTTATCTGAAACCTTAGGGCCAAATTTTTTAGAATCAGGAATTGTACTGGACATTTGGAAAAACTTAACACAGAGTATATACTGTTCATCTATACTAATGAAAGGGTAATATGCTAATTAGACCGGGAGACCTTCCAGACATCCTTCTGGACAAAGCCATGGTGGCAGGGCTGAGGCAAAGGCAGTTAGAAGCAATCAGGCCAGGAGGGAAGGGCAGTTGGGGGTGATCAGGCCGGTGGGGGAGGGCAGTTGAGGGTGATAAGGCCAGCAGGGGGGCCAGTTGAGGGCAAGCAGGCTGGCAGTGGCGGACAGTTGGGGGTGAGCAGGCCGGCGGGGGGGTGGTGGTAATTAGTGGAGATCAGGCCAGCTGGGGGGGCAAATGGGGGTGAGCCGGCTGGCAGGCAGAGTGGTTAGGGGCAATCAGGCAAGCAGGCCTGATTGTGAGTGACTAGGAGCCAGCAGTCCCAGATTGTGAGAAGGATGTCCCAGATTGGAGAGGGTGCAGGCCAGGCTAAGGGACACCCCCCCCCCCATGCACAAATTTCGTGTACCAGACCACTAGTATTACATAACACCTCCAGGAGATCTAGGCAGCACTCTGTAATAAAACACATTTCTACAGAGAAATGGGTGGATAATCATATTAAGTGAAATAAAAAAGGACTGTAAGTAGTATGTCAGTTTAGGTTTTGCTGCCAAAAAAGTCATAGGAAAATTTTTTTATCAGAGCTTTTTGGGTTTTGGAATCACAGGAAGCAGCTCTGTTCTTTATTTCTGCCAACAAAAGTCATTTAGCAAGAGTAGGTCCAATTGTTTGTCTGAAATAGTATAGAAGCTCATATGGTCAGTGTGTTTCAAACAAGCCATATGGACTAAGAAAAGGGCTGGGAGAAAGAACTGTTTTTGCTTTTAAGAACTCAAAAGCAGAAATCCCTCCAAGGAGGAATAAAGATCAGTCAGGGAAGAGAAGGTGGTGGAGTCTGAGATCTGGGACTTCATAGAGCTCTGCATTTCTTACCATTGAGGTAAATATGAGTAAAGGAAAGGACCTATGTAAAGGAGAAATTATTGCTGTTTGAAAATTGACTTTGTTTTATGCGAGAAGTAGAATTTAGAAAGAGATGGAAATCTCACCAAATTAATGACTGCCAATTCAGATTCACTTCTAGCCAGCTATCTAACTGTCCTTTATCACTGAGTATCCTATCTAATAAAAGAGTAATATGCAAATTAGGCATCACTCTGTCACAAAGATGACCGCCCCCATGGCCACAAGATGGCTTCCCCCATGGACACAAGATGGCTTCCCCCATGGACACAAGATGGCCTCTCCCATGGCCACAAGATGGCGGCGTCCAGTGTGGCTCAGCCCCACCGCTGAAGTGGTCAGGCCTTTTAGCCAGGCAGGTGGCAGGGGAGGCGGGGGGCCCGAGGGGCAGAACAGGCTATCAGAAGGGGATGAGGGTCCCCTGCCCAGGCCAGAGGCCTTCACCAGAGGCCTCAGGCATGAGCAAGGGCAGAGCCAGCAATCGAAGGGGCAGGGATGGATACTGCGATCACAGGGTTCTGGGCACCGGTGGAGCCAGCAAACTAGGGGTCTGGGGGTCCTCTGCTCAGGCCTGCAGCCTCGGCCAGAGGCTACAGGCCTGGGCAGGGGTGGAGCCGGTGATCGAGTGAACTACAGAGGAAACACATTTTCTTACTGCTCATTGGCTAAGCTCCCTGTATGCCACTGGTAATATTCTTAGTAACTTGGGTAATAAGAATCCAAAGAAGCGATCTAGGGTTTTTCCACCACACTTATGGAGAAAAAAATGAAGGTCCACTGCTGGAGGGCTAAGAAATGTCATATCCTGCCCTAGCCAGTTTGGCTCAGTGCATAATGCCTCAGCCTGCTGACTGCAGGATCTGAGTTCAATTCTGACCAAGGGCATGTACCTAGGTTTCAGGCTCCTCCCTGGCCAGGGTCCAGGTCAGGGCTCATGCAGAAGGCAACCAATCAAAGAGTTCCTCTCACTTTGATGTTTCTCTCTGTTTTCCCCTTCTCTTCCACATTCTCTAAAAATCAATGGAAACATATCCTCAGGTGAGGATAAAAAAAAAACAACGAAAGAAATGTCATATCCTATGAAAGACACATCTTGAAAATGCCTAAAGAACGTTGTCATTTCTTCATGGTGAAGGGACTGGAGTCCGTGTTGAGGAAAACACCTTGGTGGCTGTGGTGACTGGCAGTGGCTGTAGCAGTGGGATGATGGGGCTGGTGGCTTCCCCTGATTATCCTGGTTGCCTCCCACAAAGGGAGGCCAGACTGCGGCTTAGGCCCGCTCCCCAAGGAGAGCAGAGAGGGGGCCTAAGCCGTTAGTAGTACACCCCCTGAGAGTTCCCAATATGTGAGAGGGGGCAGGCTGGGCTGAGGAACCCCCTCCACCAGTGCACGAATTTCGTGCACCGGGCCCCTAGTGCTACTATAAAACTCTGTCCCTTGACCACCTTTTTATAAACTCAGTGGTGGTGGTGGCAGTAGTGGGATTCATTCCTTCCTTCCTCCCTTCCTCCCTTCCTTCCTTCCTTCCTTCCTTCCTTCCTTCCTTCCTTCCTTCCTTTTTTTTTGTTTTTGTTTTTGTTTTTTTTTTGTTAATTCTCACCCAAGGATATTTTTCCATTGAATTTTACAGAGAGTGGAAGGGAGGGATAAGGATAGAGAGAAACATGGATGTGAGAGAGACACATCAATTGATTGCCTCCTATATGTGCCCTTCACTGGTATTGAGCCCACAACCTTTCAATCTGTGGGCCAATGCTATAACCACTGAGACAAACTGGCTAGGGCAGTAGTGGGTTTCTGAAAAAAATTCTTTTGATTTCAGAAAAGAAGGGAGAGATAGAAACATTGATTATGAGAGAGAATCATTGATTGACTGCCCTACACTGGAGACTGAACCCACAACCTGGGCATGTACCCTGTCTGGGAATCAAACTGTAATCTCCTGGTTCATAGGTCAATGCTCAACCACTGAGCCACACCGGCTGGGCTTCTTAAGTGTGTTTTAAGTATTAGCCTGTGAAGAGAAGCACAGCTCTGATCTGGCACAAAGCTAGGCTATGGAAGGGTTTTTAAAGAAAAGTGAAGAATCACTACTACCATTTCCTAACTCAGTAGAATACTAACCACTGATCAGCTTTCATCTCCTCCTAAATTCGTTCTCAGGACTTAGTCTTTGTTCATAACTTTTAGATGCAAAAGCTGGCCTTCTCCTTCTTTGTTCTGTGGCTCAATCAGACATGGAGGGGTCTCCTTGAATAGAAATTGTCATGATGAAGGATAATAATTGATTTCAGTGTTTTTAGTGAATTTCACTTTCTCTGACCCAGACTACACACTTTTAGGTAGTTTAGGGGAAAGAGACATTTGAGAGTGGCCCTTGAGACCTTTTTTCCTGAAAAGTAACTAAGTGTAACACAATTGAATCTAAGATGTCATTGTAATTGTAAGGTACACTATTACTTTCCCATCCTAAGAAAAAAAAGGCTTTCAATTGTGAGTCATATCCAATTTCAGAGCTGTTTAAAATGGGCGTCTTAGAATCAATGATCCTTTATAATAAAAGGGTAATATGCAAATTGACCCTAACAGCAGAACCACTGGGAATGATTGATCACTATGCCACACACTGACCACCAAGGGGCAGACACTTAATGCAGGAGCTGCCCCCTGGTAGTCAATGCGCTCCCACAAGGGGAGCTCTGCTCAGCCACAAGCCAGACTGATGGCTGTCAGTATAGCAGTGGTGGTGGGAGCCTCTCCCGCCTCCTCAGCAGTGCTAAGGATGTCTGACTGCAGTTTAGGCCTGCTCCCTGCTGGCAAGTGGAATTCCCTTGAGGGCCCTCAGACTGCCAGATGGATGTCTGACTGCCAGCTTATGCCCAATTCCCGGAGAGTGGGCCTAAGTCAGCAGGTGGACATCTCCCGAGGGGTCCCAGATTACAATAGGGCACAGGCCAGGCTGAGGGACCCCCCGAGTGCACAAATTTTTGTGCACCAGGCCTCTAGTATATAATATTTCCCTATGTTACTGCATTGCTAAGTTAAAAATAAATGGTTTCAGAATCTCATGGAATGTTTCCTCTTATATATCTTTTGTGATTTTGAATATAGCTTTTATTACTTTTCATTTCACTGAAATATTAATGTACTAGCTTGTAAGAGTTTGAAAGGGATAGGTTTGTAAGTGATTTCATAGAAAACCCCCAAACAGTACATAGTATGAAGAAAGATGCATTGGAATGGGAATGAACAGAAAAGAAAATATATTTCTAGAACCAATCTGTATGACCACAGAGGTGCCCTGGAACAAAAAAGGTAAACAGAACATGTAGAAAGGTTCCTAATCCTGCTGAATGGCCAAGGAAGCTACAAAGGGACATAGTATTAGGAGTCTTTACAACCTAAGTGTCCATCTATAGACATTTGGATAAAGAAGATGTGGTACATATATACAATGGAATATTACTTGGCTATTAGAAAGAATAAAATCTTACCATTTGCAACAACAGAAACAAATTCAGAGAACCAACTGGTTGCCTGATGGGGTAGGAGTTTAGGACTGGGTGAAAAAAATTGTGAAAAGATTAAGAAGTACAGATTGGCAGTTATAAAATAGTCACGGGGATGTAAATTACAGCATAGAAAATATAGTCAATAATATTGTAATAACTAGAGGCCTGGTGCATGAAATTCGTGTACAGGTAGGGTCCCTAGGCCTGGCCAGCAATCAGGGCTGATCAGGGCCTTCCTTCCCCTGGCTGCCGGCTGCCAGCTTCCAGCTGGGGCCTTCATTCTGCACTGCCCCCTGGTGGTCAGTGCACGTCATAGAGGGTGGTCAAACTCGCAGTCAGTCGAACTCCCCCTGATTGGTAAAACTCCCAAGGGGACAATTTACATATTAGCCTTTTATTATATGGGATTATGCATGGTGCCAGGTGGGTACTAGACTTATTGGGGTAAACACTTCATAAGATATAAATGTCTAACCACTATACTGTACATCTGAAACTAATATATTGAATGTCAACTATAATTGAAAAATAAAAATATTAGAAGTCATCACTACTTTGGATAGTCTTTTCTACTCTATTACTAGCATATAAAGGCCTCTGGGGATTAATATTTCATTTCCAATTACTGTTTTTTGGTACATGGACAAATTGGGCAGGGGCAGATGGGGGTGTTAATTGCTTTTTGATTGGAAACTTTTGGAAGCCATTTATTTTACAGTGGAACTACTGGATGAAGTGGAACAAGGTACAGTGGGAGAAAAAGCATCGTCTGTTAGGTATGATGGAATACTTTTCTTAATTATTATGTTACCCAAATGTACACATTAGAATAGAATGCCTTGACTCTAATTCACTAGTTGGGTAATAGAAATGAGAAAAAATAGATGGATATTTCTTCCATCTGTATTTTATTATCTTTCAAATATATTTTTTAAATCCTCACCTAATGAGTGAGGATATTTTTTCCATTAATTTCTTTTTAAGAGAGAGAGTGGAAAGGTGGGGGGACAGGAAGAGGAAGAGAGAGAGAGGAACATCGATGTGTCACATTGACTGATTGCCTTCTACACATACCTCATCCCGGGGCAGGGATGGGACCTGTGACCAAGCTACATGCCCTGGATTGAGAATAGAACAGGCAACCCTCTGGTGCCCAGGCTGATGCTCTATCCACTGAGCATGCTGGCTAGGGATTTTTCCCTAGCCAGCATTGGTATATTCAAATCAGTATAGCCAGTGGATGAATGAGGTCCTCTATGAAATAGAGATCTAGAGTTCTTTTTTTTCAGATTTTATTTTTTTAATTAAATCTTTATTGTTCAGATTATTACAGAGGTTCCTTTTTTTAACCCCCATAGCTCCCCTCCACCTGGTCCCCCCCCCCACCCCGTGCCCTTACCCCTACCATTGTCTTCATCCATAGATGTAAGATTTTTGTCCAGTCTCTCCCCATACCCCTCATGTCCCCTTCCCCCTGAGAATTGTCAGTCCATTCCCTTTCTATGCTCTTACTTATATTCTATTCACCAGTTTATTCTGTTCATCAGATATTTCTATTAACTTGTTATATTCACTTGTTGATAGATATGTATCTGTTGTTACTTTGTTGTTCATACTTTTTATTTTTACTTTTTTCTTCTTCTTCCTCTTCTTAAAAGATGCCCTTCAGCATTTCAAATAATCCTGGTTTGGTAGTGATGTACTCCTTTAGCTTTTTCCAGTCTGTGAATCTCTTTATATGACCATCAATTTTACATGATAGCCTTGCTGGGTAGAGTAATCTTGGTTGTAGGTTCTTGCTATTCATCACTTTGAATATTTCTTGCCACTCCCTTCTGGCCTGCAAAGTTTCTGTTGAGAAGTCAGCTGACAGTCATATGGGTACTCCTTTGTAGGTAACTGACTGTTTTTCTCTTGCTGCTTTTAATATTCTCTCTTTGCCTTTTGCCCTTGGCATTTTAATTAAGATGTGTCTTGGTGTGGTCCTCCTTGGATTACTTTTGTTTGGGATTCTCTGTGCTTCCTAGACTTGTAAGTCTATTTCTTTCACCAGGTATGGGAAGTTTTCTGTCATTATTTCTTCAAGTAGGTTTTCAATCTCTTGCTGTCTCTCTTCTTCTAGTACCCCTGTAATTCTGATGTTGGTATGCTTAAAGCAGTCCCAGATGCTCCTTACACTGTCTTCACACTTCTGGATTCTTTTTTCTCTTCCAGTTGGGTGGTTTTTGCTTTTTCATGTTTCAAATCTTTGACTTGATTATTGCAAACCTCTAGTCTGCTGTTGGATCTCTGTATAATATTACTAAGTTTATTGGCAGATTCTAGAAAATTCTTGAAAAACCTTAAAACCGTAGTTCTGAACTCTATATCCAGTAGTTTGCTTTCCTCCATTTCTGTCATTTGTGATCTGTTTCTTTGTCTCCGTATTTTGGCTGCTTCCCTGCGTTGATGGAGTGGCTCTCTGTGCTAGGTGTCCTGTAGGGCCCAGTGATTCAGCCTCCCCAATCACCTGGGGTGGACACTCTTGTTGTACGCCTTTGAGGGCTGGGTGCACAGTCTTGTAGTTATCACTGGGAGATATCACTGGGAGGAAATGACCTCCAGGCCTTTCTCCTTGTTGTTTGGGGTTTGGAACTTTTGGAGTTCTGTCCCAGCTGCAGTCCCTTAGGTTATGCTGCAGACAGGCAGGCGCACAGCTTGGGCGGGATTGTAAATTGGGTGAGGCAGGGTCTCAGAATGACTGGGGCGGAGCAACCCACGATGGCTGCCCCTCCGCCAACTCCGCGGCTTCTCCTAGTTCCACACCTTGACGTTTGCACGCCCCTGAGTCCCCAAGTCTTCGCGTCAGTGATCGCTGTGAACAGCTCTGCTAGAAGCCACTTGTCTTCCGCCCCGTTGCCCAACAGCCCACATCGCATTCAGTGCGACCCCAGAGTTTATAATCTCCTTCCAAGCCACGGACCTAGGTGCTGCCGCCGCCCCCTTTCACCCGCGCCTCCGTTTTGCGTGCGTCCGTACCTCTCAGTTTTGGCGCTGGGAACTTCTACTCAGTCTCAATGCACTCCTTCTCTTGCCTTCTAGTTGTAAAGCTTCCCCTCCCTTGGTTCTGGAGGATGGCAATTTATCTTTATAGCTGTATTTTTATAATGTAGTTGAAGGAGGCTGCGCATTTAGGTATATACCTCATACTGCCATCTTGGTTCTCCTCAAGATCTAGAGTTCTTATCATTGATGTGTGGCAAAACCTATGTATGGCATTAGCAACAAAGAACAGTTCACCTGAGTATTTTTTTTTTTTGTAAATATAGTCTAAATACAGAAAAAACCAGGTTGGATGAAATGAAAGATGAAGACTTAAATGTATGTGAGCCTCTTCCTGCCCCTGAGGCACCAATTACCTCTCTTCTGAATGACCTCAAGTACAGCCCATCAGGTGAGTACTGGACTTTCTATTTGTTTGTTTTTTATTAATCCTCCCCCAAGAATATTTTTTCCATTGATTTTTTAGAGAGTGTGGAAGGAGAGAAGGAGGGAAGGGGGAAAGGGATAAAGAGAGAGAAAACACTGCTTGAGAGAGACACATGGATTTGTTGCCTCCTAAACATTGCCAGACCGGGGCTAAGATCAAACCTGCAACCCAAGTACATGCCCTTGACCAGGAATCAAACCTAAGACCTTTGGTCCCAGGCCCGACGCTCTAAACATTTAGCAAAACTGGCCAGGACTGGGCTTCCTTTTATTGTGGTTCAGCTCTCTTCAGAGTTGGCATAACCCTAAGTCAGGGTTCCATATGGAATGCTCAGCTAAGCCATTGCTTCTGGTCCTGAATTAAGATAAAATATCATGATTCAGTTGTTTATTTAATACTTGAGTGCACACTATATTCAGACATTGGTTATATATACTGTTACCTCTTTGACCTCTGGTGGAGGAAATAGACACTAAATAATTAAAATAAATAGTTTAATATATAGTATGCCAGTGCCAAATGCTATAGAGAGAGAAAACAGAGGAAAGAATAGAAGTCTGGCCTGGCCAATGTTGCTCAGAGGTTGAGCATCGACCTATGAACCATGAGGTCACGATTTGATTTCTGGTTAGGGCATATGCCTGGGTTGCAGGCTCAGCCCTCAGTGTGGAGTGTGCAGGAGGCAGCTGATCAATGATTCTCTTTCATCACTGATGTTGCTATCTCGCTCCCTCCTTCTCTTCAGGCGCCGTGTGTATGTGTGTGTGTGTGTGTGTGTCCATGTGTCCATGTGTCCATGTGTCTGCTGGGGGCCTTCCCCAGCTGCGTCTGAGGCTCGGTGCAGGCACCCTGTGTGTGTGTTCACTGAAGTCCTGTCCCAAGCTGCACCACGGAGGCTCAGAGCAGGTGCCCGTGTGTGTGTGTGTGTGTGTGTGTCCACTGGGAGCCTGCCCCCAGCTGTGCCACAGAGGCTCAGAGCAGGCACCCCTTTGTGTTGATCACTCAGGCTCGGGTGGAGCCCAGCCCCTCCTCCAGAGCTGGTCATGACCATGAAGGAGTCTTGACCTCATTTGCATATTACTTCTATATATATATATATATATATATATATATATATATATATATATATATAAAAACTACGGGCCTGGTGCACAAAAATTTGTGCACTCGGGGGTGAGGGGTCCCTCAGCCCGGCCTGTGCCCTCTCGCAGTCTGGGACCCCTCAGGTGATGTCCACCTGCTGGCGTGCCTGGTGAGGGGCTGATGGCTGTTTGCAGGCTAGCCAAGCCCCCCCCCCCCAGTGGGGATCCTCACCCCATTGGGGTGTGGCTAGCCTGGGTGAGGGGCTGAGGGTTGTTTTCAGGCTGCCCACAGTCCCTTCAAAGTTCAGGTCCCTACTGGGTTGCCTGTCCAGCCTGGGTGAGGGGTTGAGGGCCGTTTTCAGGCTTCCCACAGCTCCCATTGACCCAACATCCCAGCGAGGCTGGCTGGAATCAGGTTTCTGGAGTTTACTTATCTTCTATAATTGAAACTTTGTTACATTGAGTGGAGGCCTAGGCAGACAATGGAAGCCTCCTGTTTGCTTCAGCTCCGTGGCTTCTATAACATTATTGCTCCAGCCTTCCTAGTCAGGCAGTTGCAATGGAAGCCTCCTGTTTACTCTAGTTCCATAGCTGCTGGCCTCCATCTTCGCTGGGTTAATTTGCATATAGCCGCTCTGATAGGCTGGGAGGTGTGGCTTGGCTGGTGGGTGTGGCTTGGTTGTCTTAGAGTGACCATCAATTTGCATATTACTCTTTTATTAAATTAGATGTTAGGAGTTCTTTGTAAATTCTGAATATAAGTCTTTTCTCAAATAAATGCTTTGCAAGTATTTCCTCTAAGTCTATGGTTTGGCTTTTCATTCTCTTAAAGTACCTTTCAAAGAGCAGACTAAAAATTTTGATGAACTACAATTTTCCATATTTTCTTTTACAGATTATGCTTTTGATGTTATATCAAAGAAATTTTATTGCAACTCAAAGTCACGTTTTCTCCTTGATGTTTCATAGTTTTAGGTTTACATTTAGGTCTATGATTCATTTTCAGTTAATTTTTATATAAGATGTGAGGTATGGATCAAAGTTCTTTTTTACATGTGAGTAACTGTTTGTTGAAAAGACTATAGTCTCCACTTAATTACTTTTATACCTTTGTCAAATATCAGTTGCCTATAAATGTGTAAATTTATTTCTCGACACTCAATTTTGTTATATTGCTTTAGTTTTCTATCTTTACACCAATAATAGACTGTTTTGTTTACTATACTTATTCTTGAAATGAGGTGGTGTTCTTTTTCAAAGTTGTTTTGGCTATTTTATGTCTTTTGCATTTCCCTATGAACTTTAGAATCAGCTTGTTAATTTCTACCAAAAAAAAAAAAAAAAAAAAGACCACCACACTCAAAAAACAACCCTGCTGGAATTTTTATTGGGATTGCATTGAATTGCTAGATTGGGGAATATTGGCATCTTAACAATATTGACTATTCCAATCTATTAACCTAGTATATTTTTCCATTTATTTAGAGCTTTAATTTCTTAGCAATGTTTTATAGTCCTCAGCATGTCTTACATATCTTTAGCCATAATTATCCCTAAGTATTTCACATTTTTATGCTGTTGCTACTGTTTCAAAGTTTTTATTTTCCATTGGAGAGGTTATTTTGTGTGGTTTATGTTTTTTAAAAAAATGTATATTTTTATTGATTTCAGAGATGAAGGGAGAAGGCAAAAGAGATAGAAACATCAATAATGAGAGATAATTATTGATTGGCTGCCTCCTGCATGCCCCACACTGAGGATTGATCCCACATCCATGGCATGTGTCCTGACCAGGAATCAAACCGTGACCTTCTGGTTCATAACTCGAAGCTTAACCATTGAGCCACACTAGCAGGGCCCTATTGGAGAGTTTTGAGCAGAAAAGTAACATGCTCTGACTTCTCTTTTAACAAGATCAGTCTAATGCTTTATAGAAAGACTAGTATCTTGGTGCACAGATTAGTGCACATTGAAAGTAAATTAATTAGAAGGGGGTCAGCAGGGTGGGACTGGGCAAAATGGGCTGTACACAACCCGCCTCTCCCCAGTGTCTGCGGCGTGAGTGGAGTCCCTCCTGCAAGTGAGGTTCCTCAGCCTGGCCTGTGGAGATCAGGCTAAAACCAGCTCTCTGGCATCCCCTGAGGAGGCCTCAAGTGCAAGAGGGCACTCTGCAAAGTTTCTGTCATACAGGCAGAATAAAGAACAAATACAAGTATGCAGTAAACCACATTCAGGGCCAACAGTGCCCCAGCAACAACAACAACAACCCACAGCTGAAGGTGAAATCATGTGGCCCTGTGAGGAATCGAGCTCCCTCCTCTCTAGTTTCAAGGTGCATCACCTGAGAACCGCTGCTGCCAAGTCACTGAAGCTTGGCAGCTCCTGCATTGCGCGTTTCCCTCTGGTGGTCAGTGCACATCATAGTGACAGGTTGGACAGTGGGAAGGACACTTAGCATATTAGCCTTTTATATATATACTGAAAGGAGGACAAGAGTGAAAACATGAATACCTATTAGGAGGCTATTGAAATAATTTTACAATGAATGAGTATGGTGAAACTTGGATCCAAGTGGTGGCAGTATGATTGGTAAGAAGTGGTGGAATTCTGGGTATATATTGAGGTGAAGCATACACGATTTACTGGTAGATCAGATATGGATGTGAGAGAAAGAGAGGAATCAAGGATGATTTCAGGGGTTTGGGCCTGAGTATCATAAAGTATGATGTTGCTTAAACTGAGGTGGGAAAGACTGAATGGAAAAGGCTTGGGGAAGATAATTAAGAGTTTAGTGTCTGTTAACCTAAGTCTGAACGTAAGTCTAGAGATGAGAAGAAAGGTCTGAGATGGAGGTGCATATTAAGAGTTAGCCTATAATGATATTTAAAGCCTTGAGACTAGGTGAGATAAGTCACCAAGAGAGTGAGTATGGATAGAAAACAGAAAGAGGTGCATGGACTGTATCGTATGCCACTCCGAAGATTCAGAGGTTGAGAGATGAAAAATTATGTTATACTATATCTGTAATCTTTTAAACATTTTTAAAATATATTTTTATTGATTTCAGAGAGGAAGGGATAGGGAGAGAGAGATAGAAACATCAATATGAGAGAATCATTGATTGGCTGCCTCCTGTACAGCCCCCACTAAGGATGGAGTCCGCAACCCGGGCATGTGCACTGACCAGGAATTCAACCCTGACTTCCTGGTTCATAAGTTGACACTCAACCACTGAGACATCATGGCTGGGATATCCCTTAATCTTTTAAATTACATAATTAAAAAGTAATTAACTTTCAGAACCCAGAGAATCCCAAAAGTGTGGACATTGGCCCATCTTCAGGATTAATTTATTTAAACTGTTGTTGTTTTTTTATTATGAACCTGCTTTTAAAAAGTGTGTGTCTTGAAGTATTTAAGACATAAACCTATGAGGAAGGAAACATTACTGGTTTATTATAAGAAATGACTAAATTGTCCAATTCATAAGATTATCACTAGTGAGGCTTTTGTTTATTCTCAGTTGATAAACAGGATACTAATAGTGTTCACTGTGTGATGGGCTAATGCAGGTGACAATAAAATATCATTAAATATTTGAGTTGCAATAGAGTAGGATTCTAGTAATATGGCTAAAATTAGTGGGAGAGCTATTCTATTTCCAAGAAAGATAAATATATCTAATACCATCATTTCCCTGTAGAGGAAGAAGAGGTGACATACACAGTCATTGATCAGTTCCAGCAGAAGTTTGGTGCTGCAGTAAGTTGCCTTCAATCATTCCCAGTATTGTTACCATATGGGTATCATGTCTGTGTCTCACAAATTTTTCTAAGATCATTGATGTTTTCTCTAATAATTCAACAAAATATTTGAGTGCCTATATGCCAGGCACTGTTCTGAGGTGTGGGATAAAACAGTCATCAATTCCTAGCTCTCAAGAAGCTTACATTTTAGTGCAAGTAAATCTACACTAATAAAAGAGAAACATGCAAATTGGTGTCACTCCACTATGCCCACCAGCCAATCAGATGAATATGCAAATTAATACAACAAAGGTGGCAGTGAATTTGCATATGTAGGTGCCCAGTGGCCTGGGTCCCAGGAACATCATTGGCACCCAGGTTACTCTGAGGTAGGCCTCGTGTGGGCCCTGAGCAGCCCAGGAAGGGCCTGAGCCAGCAGGTTCCTGGGAAGGGCCAAGCCTGCTGTGGGAGCCGAGGGGGCCCCTGCCCAAGCCTAAAGCAGGGGCCGAGCCGGCAGTCAGTGTGAACTATAGAGGAAACACCTTTTCTTACTGCCCATTGGCTAAGCTCCCTGTATGCCACTGGTAATATTCTTAGTAACTTGGGTAATAAGAATCCAAAAAGGTGATCTAGGGTTTTTCCACCACACTCCTGGAGAAAAAAACAAAGGTCCGATGCTGGAGGGCTAAGTAATGTTATATCCTGCCCTAGCTGGTTTGGCTCAGTGCATAATGCTTCGGCCTGACTGCCAGAGTCTGGGTTCAATTCTGACCAAGAGTATGTACCTAGGTTGCAGGCTCCTCCCTGGCCGGGGCCCAGTTCAGGGCTCATGCAGAGGCACCTAATCAAAGTGTTCCTCTCACTTTGATGTTTCTCTCTGTCTTGCCCTTTCTCTTCCACATTCTTTAAAAATCAATGGGAACATATCTTCAGGTGAGGATTAAAAAAATAAAAGAAAGAAATGTCATATCCTATGAAAGACACATCTTGAAAATGCCTAAAGAAAGTTGTCATTTTTTCATGGTGTAGGGACCTGGAATCCATGTTGATGAAAACACCTTGGTGGCTGCAATGACTGGCAGTGGCTGCAGCAGGGGGGTGATGGGGCTGGTGGCTTCCCCTGATTATCCTGGTTGCCTCCCACAAAGGGAGGCCAGACTGCGGCTTAGGCCTGCTCCCCAAGAGGAGCAGGGAGTGGGCCTAAGCCATCAGTAGGACATCCCCTGAGGGCTCCCAGTATGTGAGAGGGGGAAGGCTGGGCTGAGGCTCCCCCCCCACCCATGCACAAATTTCATGCACCGGGCCCCTAGTAAACAAATAATTGTATATAATCAGTGATGGTGTGTGTATGTGTATGTGTGTGTGTAGCAGACACCTGTTTTGGATCAGTCAGATTTTATGAGTTTAAAAAATATGATCCACTTTGTTCACTGGTAGCTATTTTACTTGTGTTATTCATGATACTATAATTGCAAAATTAATTTCCTGGAATGTTCTATTTTCTTATTTTTTTTTACCAGATGCTTCACATCAAGAAGCAGAGTGTTTTGAGTGTGGCTGCAGAAGGAGCTAATGTGTGTCGTCATGGGAAACTATGTTGGCTTCAGGTAAAACATAGTTATAAAAAACTTTTTATTGCCCTGACCGGTTTGGCTCAGTGGATAGAGCGTCGGCCTGCGGACTAAGGGTCCCAGGTTCGATTCCGGTCAAAGGCATATACCTTTGTTGTGAGCACATCCCCAGTAGGGGGCGTGCAGGAGGCAGCTGATCAATGTTTCTCTGTCATCGATGTTTCTGACTCTCTATCCCTCTCCCTTCCTCTCTGTAAAAAAAATCAATAAAATATATATATTTTTAAAACTTTTTATTTAGGAAATTATAAATTCACTTGGAAATTTATATTAATTGTCTTTGTTGTATCCCCCAAATGTCACTGTACTAGAACTTGTTTGGAATGTCTTTCATTCTCTTTACTACTCAGTTTATTCTTTTCAAAAGAAAAGAGCTCCTGTCTCTTTATAGATTCACTTTTATAATCATTACTAGGGGCCCAGTGCATGAAATTTGTGCACGGGGGTGGGGTTGAGTTCCCTCAGCCCAGCCTGTACTGTCTCACAATCCAGAACTGCTGGCTTCTAACCACTGGCCTACCTGCCTGCCCAATAGCTCCTAACCAATCGCCTACCTGCCTGATCTCTTCTAACTGCCCACCTGCCTGCCTGATCTCCCCTAACCACTTGCCTGTCTGCCTGATTGCCTCTAACCACCTCTGCCTCAGCCCCCTTGACAGTGGCTTCGTCTGGAAGGACATCTGGAATGATGTCTGGAGGGTCGTTCGGCTGTCTGGTCTAATTAACATATTATGCTTTGATTATTATAGATTATTATAGATTGCTGTCTTACAGATTCTGCTTGAAGTCTTCTTTCCCAGGTCTATTCTCTCTCTCTCTTTTTTAAATTTCTTTATTGGTCAAGGTATTACAAATGTGTCCTCATCTCCCAATAACCCCAACCCTCCCCACCCCAACTCATGCTCTCATCCCCCTGTTGTCTGAGTCCATTGGCTTGGTTTATATGTATGCATGCAAGTCTTCTCCCCACACCCCCAAATATTTTTCTATATTGCATTTGTCATCAATTTCTGGCATCCATAAAGAATAATCACTTAATAAGTTACATAAATATCTAATCACTGAGTTGTATACCTAAAACTAATATAATATATCAACTATAATTGAAAATATAAAATTATTTAAAATTTAAAAAATAATAAGACGAAGGTAGCAAATCTTTGTTGAGACTCAAAGATTTTTTTTTTTTTTTTATATCCTTTTGCCTACTTCTCAGGGCCACTTCTAGGAATCTATCTTCAAAGTATGAAAAAAAAAAATGTGAGAATCTGTCCATCCTGGCATTATTTATGACGATAAAAATCAGAAACTACTTAAATAGTTAATAATAGAAGTTACAGTATATTTTATAACTTCTTTATGGATGCCAGAAATTGATGACAAATGCAATATAGAAAAATACTTGAAAGTTCATGAATGGAAAAAGCAGGATATAGATTTGAATGCATATTATTGGAGCCATGTACATTTTTTGCATATGAAAAAAATGGAAAGAACAATTGTATGGCATGCGTTGATTCACTGAAGAAATGTATAAAAGCCATTCATGTGCCTGACTCTGTTCTCGTTTCATGTATAGTGGTAAATTCGACATAATCTCTTCTCTCATAGAGCTTAAAGTCTAGCAGAGAATTATTTTCCAAACTTTTAGTGTCTATTCAACTTTTATGTTTAAAGATGTAGGGGAAAAGAGCAGTGATTGATTATTTAGCTGTCAAATTCTAGCAAACATCATGAAGGATCTGAGAATGGGTACAGGTAGGCCTGGCAATTGTAGCTGTAATAACAATTAGCTCCTGAAATGACAAAGATGGCATCAGAATGCCATGTGGCTGCCTCTCTAAACCTTGTTAGATCCTTTTTGGCCTTTTACTGTCTGACTCAGTAGATTATCCAGCTGTACAGCTTTTGTGACTTTTATGAACAAAAACAATCTAGAATTCTTACAATTGTATAAAATTGATCTATAAAAACAGTGTTTCATGTCCTATCATCTGTGCCGGTATTTGTTGCCTGTTTTATACTGATGAGAAACAGGGATCTTCTATTATGAGTAATTTCATGTGATACCTAACACATTCATACTTACTATGGAACTAAAAAAAAAATGCAGTTTGTGTTGTTAACAATAAAATATATTGTTCATATTCCCCTTAAACCTGTAATCCCTGGGGTATTAGAATGCCATAGGTGAGGCTGGTAAAAATTAAACTTGGGATAGTAAAAAGTGAAAGGCTAAATTACCAGATTGCCTGTTTCGTTTCCTTTGAAAAATCACAGTTGTAGTGTCTTTTTTTTAAAATGTAAGATGAATATAAACCCATTTTTCTCTAAGAATATTGAATGCCTATTGTTTATTTTAAAAGTAAGGATGTTAAATATTTTATCACATGTCTTTCTTGATTTTCAGATCCCTTTCCCTAGTTCTTCCTTATTCTATAACATGTTTGATTGGATGATTTATTGTAGGTGGCCACAAACAGCCGTGTCTATTTATTTGACATTTTCCTTCTGGGAAATCGTGCTTTCAACAATGGACTCCAGATGGTATTAGAAGACAAGAAAATTTTGAAGGTGAGTGTGTAAGCTGATTCCTCTGCTAATAAAACTAGTAGCCAGGTTCTAATTACTCTGTCTCTGTCTTCTGATGCCTTAGGTTATCCATGATTGTCGTTGGCTTTCTGATTGCCTCTCTCATCAGTATGGAATTTTGCTGAATAATGTCTTTGACACACAGGTACATGCAGGGAAACATTGGATTTAATCTACTGTACGTATCTCCTGTAGAAAATATGTCTTGTCTGATGAGTTGTTGAAAGTCTTTATGTGTGTGTGCCCCTTCCTGTTAATTTCTCATGTAAGATGTTTATACAATGTGTGGGATCATTTGGTGAACTGTAAAATCACTGCAGAAAAGTTACTTAAAAGTATTTAGGGAAACCAAGATGGGGGCATAGGGAAACACTGGAATTGCGGCCGGGCACAACTATTTCAAAATCACAACGAAAAGAAAAAACAGACACTACCCAGAACCACAGGAAGGCTGGCTGAGTGAAAATTCTGCAACTAGAAAGAGACTGAGACTCAGAGGAGGTGCAGAAGCAAAGTACAGAGGTATGGAGGTGTGCATGCGGGGCTCAGGGAGAGGGCTGGTGCCGGAGAACATGGTTCTTTTTCAATCTGGAGGGAGCCACAAGCTCCCGGCGGCTCTGAACTCCAGTTCCAGGCCAGTTTCTGGGGACCCAGACACATATCCGGAGAGTTTGGACTGACTGGCACTGGGAGGAAATCCAAAGTGGGTTTCTTTTGGCATTGCTTGCAGCGATTACCGTGGGACACAGAGACCCAGTGTCTCTTAGCGTAGGGCTGACTCCCCGAGACCCTGCCCCTCCCAAGCTGCGTGCAGAGGCTTTTGCATATAAAAGGCTGAGTAGCTGCAGGCAAAGGCTAAAATAGCACCTC
>PVJC01010911.1:21442-42776 GCA_004026665.1 Murina feae | reverse complement strand
CGTGCGCGTGCCTCCGTACCTCTGTACTTTGCTTCCGCCACTCCTCTGAGTCTCAGACTCTTCTCTAGTTGTAGGATTTTCACTCAGCCAGCCGTCCTGTGGGTGCGAGTGGTGTCCGTGTGTTCTTTTCGTGGTTTTTCTGAAATAGTTGTTCACAGCTGCATATACGGTGTCTACCCTATGCCGCCATCTTGTTTCTTCTGTTGCCCACTTTTTTTATTTGGGTTGTTTATCTTCCTTTTGTTAAGTTGTATGACTTCCCTGTAAATGTTGGAGACTAAACCCTTATCAGTGTTTCACAGACCTAGAGCAAACTCTCCAAAAATTCATCTGGAATAAAAAGAGACCCGGAATAGATGCAGCAGTCCTGAGAAAGATAAACAAAGTAGGAGTGATCTCAATTCCAGATATCAAGCTATATTACAAAGCCACTGTTCTCAAACTGCCTGGTACTGCAATGGAATAGCATAGAGAACCCAGAAATTGACCCACACCACTATGCTCAATTAATATTTGACAAAGGAGGCAAGAACATACAATGGAGTCAAGACAGTATTGACAATAAATGGTGTTGGGAAAATTGGACAGATACATGCAAAAATATGAAACTAGACCACCAACTTACACCATACACAAAAATAAACTCAAAATGGATACAGGACGTAAACATAAGATGGGAAACCATAAAAATCTTAGAGGAATCCACAGGCAGCAAAATCTCAGACATATGCCAAAGCAATATCTTCACTGATGCAGCTCCTAAGACAAAGGAAACTAAAGAGAAAATAAACAAATAGTACTACATCAAAGTAAAAAGCTTCTGTACAGCAAAAGAAACCATCAGCAAAATCACAAGAAAGTCCACTCTATGGTAGAACATATTTGCCAATGTTACATCCTTTTACTTTTAGTCTATGTGTGTCTTTAAATCTGAAGTAAGTCTCTTATAGAAGCCTATGTAAGGGTCTTGTTTTGTTATCCTTTCAGCCTCCTATGCCTTTAGGTTAGAGTGTTGAATCCATTTGTATTTAAGTAAGTGTTGACAGATATGTACTTATTGCTATTTTATTATTCATATTTTTATCTTTGTTTTTCTTCTTTTTTAAGAAGACCCTTTAACTTCTATTGTAATTCTGGTTTGGTGGTGATAGACTCCTTTAGCATAGCCTTTTCTTGTCTGGGAAGCTATCTGTCCTTTGATTCTAAATTACAGCTTTGCTGGGTAGAGTAATTCTTGGTTATGGGTCCTTATTTTTTCATTACTTTGAATATTTCTTGGCATTCGCTCTGGCTTGCAAAGTTTCTTTTGAGAAATCAGCTCACAGTCTTATGGAAGCACTCTTGTAGGTAACTGTTTTTCTCTTGCTGCTTTTAAGATTCCCTGTTTGTATCTAACCTTTAACATTTTAGTTGATTTGTCCTCTTTGGGTTCACTTTGTTTAGGACTCTGCACTTCTGGGGCTTGTGAGTCTTTTTCCTTCATCAGATTAGGGAAGTTTTCCATCATTATTTTTCATACTAGAGGTCCAGTGCACAAAAATTTGTGCACTTGAGGGAGGGGAGGTTCCCTCAGTCCGGCCTATGCCCTCTTGCAGTCTGGGAACCCTCGGGGGATGTCCACCTGCTGGCTTAAGCCTGCTCCCTGGGGGATCAGGCCTAAGCTGGCAATAGGACATCACTCTGGCAGCCCAGGAGCCCTTGGGGGATGTCCACTTGCCAGCGGGGAGCAGGCCTAAGCTGCAGTCAGATATCCTTAGCGCTGCTGAGGAGGTGGGAGAGGCTCCCACCACCGCCACTGTACTGGCAGCTGTCAGTTAGGCTTGTGGCTGAGCAGAGCTCCCCATGTGGGAGTGCACTGACCACCAGGAGACAGCTCCTGCATTGAGAGTCTGCCCCCTGGTAGTCAGTTGTGTCATAGTGACCAGTCATTCCCATCATTCCCAGTGGTTCTGCTGTTAGGGTCAATTTGCATATTAACCTTTTATTATATAGGACAGAGGCCTGGTGGACAGGTGGTTTGCCCTGAAGGGTGTCCAGCCTGGGTGAGGGGCTGAGGGCTGTTTGCAGGCTGGTCAAACCCCCCAGGGGGAACCCTCACCCCATGGGAGTGTGGCCAGCCTAGGTAAGGGGCTGAGGGCTTTTTAAGGCTGGCCACAGTTCCTTCATTGTGGGGGTCTATACTGGGGAGCCTGGCCAGCCTGGGTGAGGGGCTGAGGGCTGTTATCAGGCTGTCCATGGCCGCGAGCTGGAAGCAGGTATCTTAGGTTTATTTACTTTCTGTAATTGAAACTTTGTTGCCTTGAGCAGAGCTCAGGACCCACAGGGCAGGTGGGAATCATGGCTTCCTCAATCGCTGGGGCAATGCAAGCCTCCTGCCTCACTACAGTTCCCTGGCTGCCGCCATCTTTGTGACAGAGTGAGGGTTAATTTGCATATTACTCTTTTGCCTGGGCAGAAGACCCCCAAGCCCCTCCGATTGCTGGCTTCACAGAGCCCAGGCCTCTACAATCACTGGCTCTGATCCCCTGCCATCGCCAGCTCTGCCCCTGCCCCACTGGCAGCCTCTGGCCAAGGATGCAGGCCTGGGCAGAGGACCCCCAGACCTCTACATTGCCAGCTCCACCCCTGCCCCACTACAACCTCTGGCCAAGGCTGCAGCCTGGGCAGGGGACCCCCAGATCCCTGCTTTGCTGGCTCCACTGGTGCCCAGACCCCTGTAATTGCAGGATCCACCCCTGCCCCTCCGATCTCTGGCTCTGCAGAGCCCAGGCCCCTGCGATCTCTGGCCTTGCCCTTGCCCATGCCTGAGCCCTCTTGGCCCAGGCCTTATGCCTGGGTAGGGCACCCTCATACCCCTGTGATCACTGGCTCTGCCCCTGCTCCTCCAAATCACCGGCTCCACCCTTTCCCATGCCTGAGCCTTTGGTAACAGCCTCTGACCTGGGCAGGGGACCCCCAGCCCCCTCTGATCACCTGTTCCGCCCTTCAGGCTCCCCTACCTCCCCCTCCACCTGCCTGGCTAACAGGCCTGACCACTGCAGTGGCAGGGCTGAGCCGGACTGGGTGCCACCATCTTGTGGCTATGAGGGAAGCCATCTTGTGGCCATGGGGGTGGCCATCTTGTGGCTATGGGCACCACCATCTTGTGGCCATGGGGCGGCCATCTTTGTGATGGAGTGATACCTAATTTGCATATTACTCTTTTATTAGATAGGATAATTTTTCAAACCCTTGCTCTCTTTCTTCTCCTTTTGGTAACCCCATGATGTTAATGTTGGTACATTTGAAGTTGGCCCAGAGGCTCCTTACGCTATCCTCATTTTTTTTTATTTCTTTTTCCTTTTTGCTGTTCTGATTGGGTGTTTTCTGTTTTCTTATCTTCGAAATCTCTGATTTGATCCTCTGATTAATTTATTCCACTTTTGATTCCCTATAATGTATTTTTCATTTCTGACTGGTTCCTTTTTATGTTTTCTATTTCCGTTTATATGTTTCCTACCTCTTTGCTGAACTTTTCACTTAATTCATCTACTCTTCCCCTAAGTTTATTGAGCATACTTATAACCAATATTTTGAACTCTGCATCTGCTTGTCTCCCTTTTGTTTAGTTACTTTTTCTGGAGTTTTTTTTTTTCTGTTCTTTTGTTTGGGCCATGTTTTTGACTCCTCATTTTGGCGGTTGCCTGTGTTTACTAGTATTTCTGTGTATTAGGTAGAGCTACTATACCTCCAAGTCTTGGTAAAATGGCCTATAATAGGTGTCCTCTAGAATCCAATGGTGCAGGATCCCTAATCACCTAAGTTGGGCACTTCAGATGTGCCCTTTGCATGGGCTGTGTAACCATCCTATTATACCTGAGCCTTGATTGCTACTGGCACCTCAGTGAGTGGGATTTATCCCTAGGCCAATGAGCAGCCATGACTGGCTGCAACCATAGTGGAGGATCAGCTATGCAGGGGCAGTCCCGATGGAGCAGGACTTACTTTGTAGGGATCTGGTGTCCACTGAGTCTGCCCCTTGAGTGTGTTGAGTGTGCTTCAGCATGGTCTAAAGCTGTCCACCAGGTATACTGGCTCTGGGGCCACCCAGTAGGATAGACCAAGGTCAGCTTCCACATATGCCATGCCTGGGGTCACCCAACATGAACCACATAGTGATCTCCAGATGGCTGCTACTTATGCTGGGCTTGGAGGTTCCAGGAGAGACCAAGCTGTGAACTGAGGCCAATTGCCACTAGTGCACAGCCTGGGGCCACTTAGCAAATGGTATGGAGCACACAGAGTCCAAATGCTGCTTGTTTGAGAGCTTTTAAGAAAGTCCAAAGCATGATCCAAGACTGGCCATTTGTTTGGAAAAGGTTTAGGTGGATCTAAATGTTGGATTCAGTAGGGTCTCAGAGAATCACCAGGATGGGGCTAAAAGTGTGAGCCAGGTTGATGTAGAGTCAGGTATGGCTGTCATCTGCTGGTTCTGTGGGGGCAGGACTCATAAGGAACAGTGGCCTCTGCCAGCACTTCTGTCTGGAAGAAAGCTACTCTCCCCCGATGCCAGACATTTAGTCCCTCGACATATCCCTGGTGCCTTTTGAGCTCAGAGGAAGTGAGTTTGAGTAATTCTGTGTGTAGGCATTTAAGAGGAAGGCCAGGGATTCCAGAAGCCCTCCATCTCACTTAGTCATAATCCCTGCTGGTTTTTACAGCCAGAAGTTATGGGGACTTCTCTTCCTGGCACTGGAACCTTGGGCTGGGGGTTCCTCACTCCTCAAGGACTACCTCTGTAGCAGAGATAGCCTTCCTGATTTTTATCTGCTACATGTGGGACCAGCTCATTCCTCATCTATGCCTCTCCAACCAGTTTCAATGTGACCTTTTCTTTGTATCTATAATCATAGGACTTCTGTTCAGCTAGGTTTTGTGTTGTTTTTTTTTTAATGATGACTGTTCTGTACTGTATTTGTAATTTTGTTGTGATTGTGGGAGGATTCTAGAATTGCATTACCTATGTTGTCATCTTGACCAGAACACATTTTTTCTTTGTTTGATATAAGAAGATCCCTAACATCCTTTATGTACCTTTAAAATCATGTGAATGTATGAATAATCCTGAACTAATTAAAGTCAACATTTTTGTCCTTGGAAGCATGAAAGTACATGTTTCAAAAATCTAGATATTGTTCTGAGAGTAATTATAACCACAATTCATAAGGTACTTGTTAATTGCCCAACATGTGCATTTATAAGTGTTTTACGTATTTTCATATTTAATCCTCACAACAACCCTACAAATAGTTGTTATTATCTCACATTTTATATATGAGAGACCTGAGACTCAGAGAGATGAAGTAACTCACCAAGGTCCCACAGCCAGTAAATTGAAGCTTGGTTCTTTTTTATTCTGAAGCCCTTTTGGGACCACTATACCTATTTCAAGGCTTCTCATATTTTAATGTGTATAGGAATCACCTGGGAATCTGGTTAAAATGCATATTTTGTTTTGTTAGGTCTAGAGTGGGATTTGAGATTCCAGACTTCTAACAAGCTCCGTGCTATGACTGATGCTTCTGGTCCTTAGACCGCTGTTTGAATAGCAAAGCTTTATGGCTTTTTTGTAAATGAAAGACCAGAATTTTAGTAATTTAATACTTCAGGTTAAAGGTGCAGAAGGGAACTTTTCCTAACTTATCCTTATGAGTAAAAATAAATGTTAATATAAAACAGCAGTAGCTGAACAAGTCAAACACTGTTCTAGGCACTTTATATGTCATATCTTATTTAATACACTCAATGACCCTCAGAGGCAGATAATATTATCATCCCCCTTCAGGAGGGGAAAATGGGGCACAGAGTAAGCAATGCATAGGCTTTGTTCTTCAACCTCTTCTTGTTCTTTCCCCATTCACATATTTTCTTAGTTCCTGAAATTCCTTAGAGACTTATTCCCTTGTTTCCACTTAAAAAGCTATTCCCCAGAGTATAATAATACATTGCTTTATCATTTATTTATACCATTGTTTCTTTTTTATAATGAAGGAGGGGTGTGGAAACAAAGTACAAAACACGAGGAACGTAGGTTCTGAAAGAAGAGAAAATAAAGTCTAAGTCTCCAATGAAGCTTGGCTCCGCCTGCTTTACAAGTTGCAGTATAAGCTTTGGTGGCTTCTACTATACACATTCCAAAGCTGAGACTATTGGTAATTTAACAATAAGAAATAAAATTAAGTTGTGGATTTATTAGCTATGTAGAGATTTCCATGGAGACAACGGAAATAACTCTTACCATGGAGACCTCTCCCTACCCTCTCTGCCTGAAATTATCAGTACATCATATAAACAGATAAAGAAATACATTTGGGAAGGAAGATTACAAAGCAAGTAGGCAGGTCCCCAGAACTGGGGATAGGGTGACTTACCAATCCAGAGAGAATTTCTAAGATTGGTCTTCTGAAGTCACATGTTTCCAAAGACACATGCTACATAGTTTATCCAGAAAATAAGAGAAATTTCCAGAGCTTAGTTCATGTTGGCCTCAGAGGAGAGTAGTCAACTTAGAAATGATTGCATCAACTCTAACTCTGTAGTACAGGAACCTCAAATGAGGCTCTGTTCACTCGAGGGGACTCACCACAGCAATGTGGCCCCTAGTCCACTCCCCTGTGTTATCCTAACAACAATGAATTTAAAAATAATTAGGAAACAGTAACCTCAGCAATGTGGATTTTTTTAAACAGGTCTGATCCAGAAAAGTGTATTTTCACAGAACAGATTCCACAAAATGCATCAATTTTCCTTAGTGGATATTTACAAACATTTTCTGTATTTTGTATAAAAAGAGCATGGAAATAATATAGGTAGAATTTTGCAGGAAGCAGACTTTGAGCACCCTTGGGGCACAAGGCAAAGGAAGCAGGGCTTGAAAAGAGGGAGAAGTTGAGGTATAAGGTAGACCCAACTATAGCCATGTTTGACCATAGTGAGCTCTGAAACTAGAATGGCCCTTTAGAGTTGTCCCAGGTTGGGTCAAGATGACCCAAATATTTTACTCTTGCAGTGCTTGGTTATTGGATGTAGGTCATCAGGTAAGGGGAATGATATTCAACCAGATGACTCTTTGCAGCTGATACAACCACAAAGAGGCTGACAGCTAAAACCTACCTACCAACTCCACTGCCATCAGCTTAGCAAGCCCTTCGCTGAAGGGAAATCAGGGTGGCATATCACAGTCACCACCACAAATCGTAATGGTTTCAATGTATCAAGAATTCCAAAGTCAGATAGGTGAAATTTGCTTTTTATTTTTAAAATAGAAAAAAATCCTCTTTCTGATTTATAAAGTACTTCCTGGGGCAAATATTTAAGAGATTCTGCTAAATATGAGAGTTACTTCCCTAGTGTTGGTATTCAGAAAGTAAATAAAGTAAATGCATTTTATCCCTTACTCTGAATTAAAACCAAATATATTACTCATTACAATTTTACAAGGTACGTATGTGTTTAAATGTCAATGAATATTTTTTTTCCATTCTCTAGTGAGTCAATTTTCCTGGTGCAAAAAAGTTAAGCAATGAATTACCATATGTGTAATATAGTCAGTCATTTAGCAGATATTTAATGAGCATCCATTATATATCATAGCAGTACACTAGCCATTGGGTCTATAAACATTAGTAATAACGTATAAGCTAATTTAATAATTATGCTAAACCAAACTCTGAAATAATGAGTAACAGGAGAATAGAGGTAGGTAAATAACATAGTAGGAAGCTAATTTTCCTTTTCTGCCTGCCACTTGATAAAGCAGAGATGGTCATAAACAGTCTTAGCAGATAAGTGTAAATGAGAAAAACAACCATCAACTTCATTTTCTAGCAAACCTTTATTACAGCCCTTGTATAATTTTGGTCACTTTTTAAGGTGACTGTTCTTCCTTTTGGGTTTAATGGATTTCTCTAGGGTCTTCCATTGTACATGGAATGCACTTCCATTTAATAAACTTAAATCTGCCTATGAAATACCTGATGGTTATTAATACACTGGATGATAATTGTGAAAAATGGTCATCTAAAGACACAAGTAGCAGAGATTGGAGAAAAGTACATCCATTCTTTCAGTAGGGACATAACAATTTGTAAAGACTAAGTACTATATACCATTTGCAGCAACATGGGTGGAACTGGAGAGCATTATGCTAAGTGAAATAAGCCAGTTAGTGAAAGAATAATACCACATGATCTCACTTATTTATAAATAATAAAGACCATTATAAACTGATGAACAAAAATAGATACAGAGAGAGAGCAACATCGAACAGACTGTCAAACTACAGCGGGAAGGCTGGAGAGGGTTGGGGGGCGGGTTAAGAGATCAACTGAATGACTTGTATGCATGCATATAAGCATAATCAATGGACACAAGACACTGGGGGGGGAGGGGAGGCCAGAGGAAAGTCAAGGGGGAAAAAAGGAGACATATGTAATACTTTTTGAAATACTTTAAGCAATAAAACGAAGTTGAAAAAAAAAAAAGACTGAGTACTATAATCCTTTGCAATCTGTGAATTTTGCTGAAAGAAATTCCTAAATTGGGACACAGAGACCAGACAGCTTTGTGGATTAAAGAGATTAAAGGCATCATTGTCTATTTATGTTTACACCGTTCAGCAAGCAACTAAATTCAATATGAAACAAGACATCTTGAGTGGAGGATATTTCTTGATATCCTGGGGAGAAGATTTCACCCAGAGATTGTACCAACCAAAACAGAATAGATCTTTATAAAACAACCTCTGATAATGTTTTATGTACACTACTTCTGAGTGCCATACAGAATAGATTTGTTTTATTTCCTTAATTGAGTCTCATGTACCTTTGACCCATTCTTACAAGGACATCTTTCTACTTGGTGTTTACCCCACTTTTATTGTTATTAAGTTTTAAATGAATTTTAAAGTAAGTCTACTTATTTTTGTAAAGAGTTGTGAAAAGTGGTTCAAATGGTTTTCTTCCCAGTGTCTCTTGATACACAGGTGTACGTATGATGGCTGCACAATAAGAAGGAAAAAAGTTGACTAAAAGTGTAGATCCGTGGACCAGCAGCATCAGGATTGTCTGGGAACATGTTAGAAATGCATAGCCTCAGGTCCTACTCTTGAACTCCTGGGTCATAATCTGCATTTTAACAAGATGAATCATACATACATTAAAGTCTAGAAGGCACTGATTTGTAGCATTTGTGGAAAAGTCCCTCCTTTATAGCCAAATTAACAACACAGTATAGTGATGTAGTTAATTTCTTCCCTGAGTTTCTGTTCTTGGGCTAACAACATTGGAACCAGTTTGGGATACAAAAGACAATTATCAACAAAAGCACCTCTCATAAATACAACTCACGGAGGTTAAAGGGACAATCTGAAACAGAATCCAACCTTTAGAAAAGCTGAAATAGAACTTTTCATTCATTTCCTTTTCAAAGGGTTTAATTGGAGAAAATATCTGAAAAAACATATTACAGATGCAAAAATATTCAAAACAGAATCAGAGGAAAACATTTTGGAAATGGTTTTAAAATGAGTCTGATAAAATGTACAAAACTCTGTTTGCCCATGAAAAGAATGCAGCTGGAGGCAGCATTTACAGCTGGTGGGAAGAAGTTTATCTAGTCAGGGCAAACTTGCCCAATTTCACATCAATTATTATTACTATGGTTCATTTAGAAAAATTTGAAATGTTTCTTTTCGTAACTGTTCTTTGCCATCTCTTTAGATATGAAAGGGTATTTAGTGTATCTATCAAAACATGAAGTAATGCTCATGAAATGTAATCTCCCAGTTGGTCATCAGCAGCTGGGCCAAGAAGTCCTGCTGAAACATTTGAGTTTCCTGTATCCACCCTGAACTCAAGCAAGTGGCAGGTCAGCAGCAGTAGTGACAACTGGCTGCTGAAGGAGACATAAATCCAAAGTGACAAACTCTAAACGCATTTCTTGCTGTGAAGGACCAAAGGCCTGTTGTATTTTTCATCACGATAAAAAAACAGGCAGTTTTCTGGGTAGTGCAGGCAGGTAGAACAAAGGCCTTTTAAATGAACCATCACTAACAACAAAAACTCTGCTTACAACTAGAAAGAAAACAAGCAATTCAAAGTGAACTGAAACATAAGCTCCAAAATAGAGCACTCTATTAACAAAGGATCCTGCTTACTAATGTGTGAATTAATTTTTGTCATTCTTTTCATTAGTAAATTGGACAGAATTGTTACTTTTATTTTATAGAAGGGAGTAGAGAGGTTAAATGATTTGCCCATGTTTGTACAGCTTGTCTATAGAAAAGAAAAATAGAGTTTGAGCTATTTGATTGCCTGTCCAGTGGGCTGATATTCTTTTAACACGCACAATAACTCATTTGAAGTAACTCGCTCAACTTTTCATTGTAGCATTTAATAATACCTTTGATATTGTCTCATGATTATTTCAAATGTCTATTTATTCCCAAACATTCACCCCAGCTAGATGCCAGTACCTTTTAGACAGCCGTGGCAGATTTTCTGTGTTCAGTGAATGTTGATTGGTTAACAAGGAAAGATGAAACATTTGGAAAAGAAGAAAACAAAAGGAATAGAACATAATAGAGCTGGGGAGATAGCTATAGCTTTCAAAAGCTGTATCCTAGTCATTTAATTTAGAGTGTAATATTACAGAATACTGTATTTGGATGGGTCCACAGAGGTGATTTTATGGAATCCTCTACGTGTTGAGGAATACCTTCCGTAGAACCCTTCATTGACAACCATCTAGTTGTGCTTAAATATCTGCACTGTTGTGAAGTTTATTATCTCTAATAATGTCTGTTATTAGACTGATTCATTACTTAAGTTGTTCTTTATGGATTCAGCAATTATTTACTGAGTAACCATGTCTAGATAGCATCCTACCTGTCAGGGATACGAAGAAAAATAGTTTAAGTTTTCCCTTGTGTAAAGCCCAAATGGATGTTGCTGTTTGGTGGCAGCTCTCTTGCAAGTGTTGGTTTATGGATTCAGCCTCCTTCATTCTTATAGTTCTGCTGTGTTCAACTGGCAGCTTCCATATTTTCCATGCTCATTTGCTGCAAGTCAAAAGTGATGGAAAGGGCATGAAGGACGTTTGTGGAAGTCATTAGGAGTCAGGCCTGGAAGTGAAGCATATCACTTCTGCTGAAATTCCTTGGCTAGACCTTAGTCACAGGTCTACTACACTTAATATCAAAGGAGACTGGGAACAGTTGCCTAGCTGTATACCTAGGGGAAAAAAAGGAGAATATATATTTGGTGATTGCCTAGCAGTTTCTGCCACAGTGCTTTCATTATGCAACTTTTTTTTGAATGAGGTGACTATGGCACATTATAAAAATCATACAGATATAAATAGTGAGCCTGGATTCTCTATTGGTGAGACTTGGGTTGTCTGGCACTAGAGCTCCCTAGTGGTTCTTAATGTGTGGCTCCCTGACCAGCATCATGAGCATCACCTGGAAACTTGTTGTAAATGCATATTATTGAATTTCACCCCAGACCCACTGAATCATAAACTGAGGTGGGGCCCAACAATTTGTATTTTAGCAAACCCTCTATGATTCTGACACATACATTTGAGAACTGTGGTGTACTACCTTTCACTTAAAGGCTTCCAGAGAATTTTTCTCCTTGGCTATAAATATTGTCCATCACCTAGACAGATGTTAATAATGGCGGACTAAAAATATAAACCTTTATTAAAATATTTTTACTGCAAATACAAGACTATTATTTGCTCTTCTTTAATTTTAAAATAATGGTATTTCTGCATGGCTGGCTTGGCTCAGTGGTTGAGCATAGACCTATAAACCAGGAGGCGATGGTTCGGACCCCGGTCAGGGCACATGCCTGGGTTGCAGGCTTGGTCCCCAGTATGGGCATGCAGGAGACAGCCGATCAGTTATTCTCTCTCATCATTGATGTTCCTATCTCTCCCTCTCCCTTCCTTTCTGAAATCAATAAAATATATTTAAAAAATAAAATAAAATAATGGTATTTTTAAATTAAAGCATTGCCTTGTTTTTTTTTAAAGTACAAACTTCTTTTTTAAATATATTTTATTGATTTTTTACAGAGAGTAAGGGAGAGGGATAGAGAGTTAGTAACATCAATGAGAGAGAAACATTGATCAGCTGCCTCCTGCACACCCCCTACTGGGAATGTGCCCGCAAGCAAGGTACATGCCCTTGACCGGAATCGAACCTGGAACCCTTCAGTCCGCAGGCCGACGCTCTATCCACTGAGCAAAAGCGGTTAGGGCAGTGTTGCTTTGTTTAATGTTATTTTTGCAATTGTCTGTTTTCTCACACTAAATTCTGTGCATCCAAAAATGCTCTTGTATCTTCCAGAGCCTCTAGTAATTTGCTTTCCAAATAGTAGGCATTCAATAACTGTTGGTTTAATTGAATGGGGAAAAATGTTGTACAATAATGTTTCTCATTAAATGAAAGATATATGGAGAGCAGCTTTAGATGCTAAAACTTTCCCATCATATTTTTCAGGATTATTAAATTTTCACAGAAAGGAAAATTCAATATCTTCATTATGAATACACAGCAAGACTTACAACTTCTGTTATCAGATGTTAAAATTACAATGAGATGTTTAAAAATTTTCAGTAACTTAAAAATCCACATGGTATTCTATTTTTCTTCCTGAAATAACTTTCTCAATTAGCTAATTTGTAATGCATATACTAAAAGGCATTATAACACAACTTTCATTATTGGATATTTCACAGGCTCTAGTGGTATTTTAAAATATATCTAAAATAATTTTTAGTTCTCCAAGTAATTATTGATTCTGCTTACAACTATTTATCATGCAGGAATCTATCCTTGAAAAGTCATGTTTTCAGAATGTTGTTTACATGGTGGTATCTGATGTAAATTTTGTTGCTAGACATGGCTATTATCTTGTATATTTCACCACTTCACTTCCTTCCATAGATCAGACTATTGTAAAGATAATGAGAATGCACTTTAAAATTCATATAAGTGATAGCAAATAATCAGATTTTTTCCATATCTCTATCTTAAATTTGAAAATCAAATTGCAGCATTTATCTATATAGTGTGGATTGCACTGGTGTAGCTAAGAATTTCTTTATAACTGAATCAAATATAATTTGGTATTATTAAATAAGATGGGGTGACTCATGAGCTATTGAACAAGTTCTAATGGTTATTTAGCAGCAGTACATTACAACCCCCACCCACCCACAGTCACTATTGTGCATAATGGAATTTTAATAAGCTGTGTGAGACTTTAGTCAAATACACCTATAAGCCAGCTCTTTTATTTTTCAAAGCTAGAATGCTAGATTATTGCTTTGGAATTTCTATTGTCCAAAGACAGTGATTACAACTCCCTTGGGCTTTTACCACCTTCATTTCTCTTGCTCCCACTTTTCTACCTACATTTTCCTTTGTAAACTCTGAGATTGATTATAACAAATCTGATAATGGAATGAAAGGTTTTCAGTTTCTGAATTATAACCCAAACATGCTAACCTGGCCTCATATGAATCTGCACAAAACAGTTTCCTCACTGATTTAGCCCTTGTTTCCATTGAGGTTGTTAAAAGGGCCATTTTGGATGTTGACTTGGATTTTCAATCAGTATGCTATTCACTCACTTCAATACTGGCTTCAAGGTAACTATAAATACTTTCAAAGCTTTCATTTTATACACGGCTTAGAACAAAATATTTGGAATAATCTGATCTGGGACGGACTGGAGTAGGAATGAGGATAGAAGACCTTTTCTTTTCTTTCAGTTTATATTTCTGACTGTTAAAAAAGATACATAAGCTGAGATGGGTATATTTGTGGGTGAAAATAAAATTAAAACATTAAATATAGCATGAAGTCTGGTTTAAGCTTAAGGTGAGTGAATCATGTGCCTGATTAAATTAGCAATGTACAGAAGTGGAACCAGAAGGGGGTAGAGTGTAACAGCTCTCTTCCCTCTGGGGTGACTTTTCCATCTGTACACTGCAGGCCTGCTACCAGATAATGAATGGTGACAGATCCCAAGATGACAGGTGGTTGAAGAATACAGAGCCTTATTAGTGAACTCCTAATATATGTATTCTGGGAGCTGCTACATGAGCATTTTCCCCTTAAAGAGTACCTATTAGCAGAAATTAAATATATAAATAATATTTTTTACCTCATGACTTGCCTATAGGGGTAGGGGTGTATTAAAGATACTAATCAGAAAGCATAAGGAAGTGAGGTTACAGATGATACTTTTTGGTGGCCAGGCATCCATTTATCCTATTTGTAAATCTGTCTGGGGATTTACCTGTCTTCTATTTATAGCCCACATTTAAGTGGGGCACCCAGATGGAGAATATGGCCAATATTTAGCTTGCTATGTTCTAATGTTTGTGTCACCCCAGATTTCATGTGTTGAATGCTAATGCCTAATGTGATGTTATTTGGAGGTAGGCCTTTGGGAGGTGTTTAGGTCATAAGGGTGGAGCCCTCATGAATGGGATTTGGTGTTCTTAAAAGAGAGCCCACAGAAATCCCATGACCCTTCTACCGTAAGAGCACACTCTGAGTAGGCACCTGCTATGAACTAGGAAGAGGGCCCTCACCAGAACATGACCATCTTGGCACCTCAATCATTGACTTCCTAGTCTCTAGAATTGTGAAAAATGAATTTCTGTTGTTTATAAGCTATTCAATCTGTGGCATTTTATTATAGCAGCCCATATGGACTGAGACAAAGCCAATTGGCATATTGCATTTCCCAAGACACAGGGATTGATTCAGTGAAGGTCCCATAATCCTATAAGAGTCTATGAACACACTGGGTCTTTCTCAGGACTTCTGGGAAAAAGAAACTTATTCTTCCTTGCTTTACTTGAACATAATGGGCTGTATTACTACCCTCATAATGCTACAACATGGTGCCCAAGACTGAAGATAATAAGTGGTCAGTAAGAGTGAGATGGAGTATGGGAGGTAATGTGGGGATAAGAACACATATGTAATAAGTTAATCAATAAATTAAAAAAAAGAGTGAGATGGAGAGAAACCAAATCTTGATGACACCTTTTGATACCAATTATATCTGTAGCTGACCCTGCCTCTGGATCAGGCTATCTCTATATTTTAGTTATATAAATCAGTAAATTCTTTTTATTCCTATTTTACTTAAACACACTTGGTTCAGGTATTTTGCTATTTGCAGCCAATCTGCCCTGACTAACGCAGATGTGAATACCACTCAAGTAGCTCTTTAGTTGATTGATCTGTGATTCTACTGGGGCCTAACCTTTTGGAGATTTATTTATTTAGTGGTCAATCAGGAGTAAGAGAAACATTTCATAAAAGTTTCTTTGATAATCCAGAATTTTAAATTATTTCAGTGACAAAGTTCATAACAATCCATCTACTAATTGAAAGATGTCTCATAGTTATCATCGAACCTCAAGAAAATTAACTCCCAGTTTAGAGTATACATCATTTATGTAATTTTATGATACAAAAGTTTCCCTTAGTAAGTGAAAACGAGCAGAACAGTGACATTTACATGCTATGGAATAAAATGAAAAATCAAAATGTGGATCTTGTGAGGAATCACTACAAAAAGTAACTTCAAATCTCCTAGTACCTGCCTCAACATGCAGGCAGTGCTGGAAGTCACTGCCTGCCACTGCAGCCAGGAGCTGGACCAGTATGGGAAATGTGTGGCCACCAAGCCCAAGTCCTGGCAGTGGGACTGTCACCACCTCAAGATGAGCATTGCTTGATGCACCTCTAACCACCCTGTTATCCGTCAGATCTGCCAGGCCTGTGTGGAGCCCTTTGAGGCCTTTGAGGAGTGTCTTCAGCAGAATGAGGTGGGCACAGGCAACTGTGTGGAGCAGGTGCAGTCTGAGAGCCCACCTGCAACTGTGCAGGCACAGCAGCTTCCTGCCTCCTGAGGACTCTAGACCATACAAAAACTGGACAGGAGTGGCTGGTTTCAAAAAAAAAAGGACTGCCATTTTAAACAGAGAGTGAGGCTCAGATAAGCTAAATATGCCACTTAGGGTCAAAAGGCTTGTATGTCGTCAAACTGCGGGGTTGGGTGGGGGGTTAGAGCCTCTCTGATTCCATAGATAATCATCCTAACCTACAAAATTAAACAACCTAAATAAGAAAGACAAACTAAAAAAGCCCCGAGTATGAGGCTTTAGCATGTAAGTTTCATTGAGAGAAATGATTTGTAAAATCATTTGGAACCTCTCTAAGTTTCAGTCTTTATTAAATTTTTTCTGGTGCTTAAGTTATTTTAACTTTAACCAGATATTACCCTCATGTAATATTTTATATTCATGATTACATATAAAACCATTGGAGTCACAGTGTTTTTAAGGAAATGTGTTTTATTTGTATAGACTAGTAGTTTTAAATTGGGGAGGAGGGTTCCCATTACTAACTCTCAGTGGATGCATATTTCAGAAACTATTTGTACGTAAAAAATAAAGAAATGTTAATGTTACCCTTTTCAAGAGAGACAACAGACAATTATCATAAGAAGATGGATTTCAGCCCTAGCTGGTTTGGCCCAGTAGATAGAGCACTGGCCTGTGGACTGAAGGGTCCAGGGTTCAATTCCAGTCAAGGACACATACCTTGTTTGAGCCTCTTCCCCAGCCCAGGCCCTGGTATGGTCACATGCAGGAGGCAACCAATTGATGTGTTTCTCTCACATTGATATTTCTCTCTGTCTTTCCCTCTCTGTTCCACTCTCTCCAAAAGTCAATGGAAAATTATCTTTGGGTAAGGATTTTTTAAAAAAGATGGATTTCAAAGTATAAACATTGGAAAAATCCAACAAACCAATAATTTTCCAGTTTTCTTTTTTACATAACTGAAATAAAAGGCTAGACTTAAGTTCATAAAGGCCTTTTTTTAAACCTGATGATTAAAAGAGGGAGTTTGAGCTTTTTTACGGTACCTCAAGATTAAGGAGAGACTAAGTGGATCTGATAAATAAACCAGACCATCCCACTTATAATGGATCAGTTATGTTCATAAGAAATGACTCTATAATTTCTGTAACTCTGTTAGCTCTACTTAGATCTATAAAGACAGCAAAGGCAACAGTGAGTTGCAGTGAACCAGCAATACATACCGTATTTTCTGGCATATAAGACAACTTTTTAACCCAGGAAAATCTCAAAAATCTTCTCAAATAACGAGAAGGCTAGTGAGAGAAGTGACCCAATTACCTCCTCTACTTTCTCCCTCTACCATTTCTACCATTTCAGCAGTTTTGTCTAAACTTTTGAGAACATTTTCCTGGGTTAAAAAGTCATCTTATATGCCAGAAAATATGGTAGAAGTGCCCTGGAATCAAATGATCCAGTTGGAAATCTCATCTCTAGTACTTCCCAGCTGCATGGCTTTGGGAAGTTTATCTTCTCAGACCTTAGATTCCTGATCTATCAAATGGGTCTAATAAATGTTAGCTGCTATCACCTAAGTTTTTCATCTTATAATGACATTTGTCGTTTGTAAAGTGTTTCTCTGTGCTATGTATGGCACTAAGCATAAACACACACAAGCACACACACACACACACCTTAAAGCTATATAAGGCTAGGGGCCCAGTGCACAAAATTTGTGCCCTGGGTGGGGTCCTCAGCCCAGCCTGCCCCCTCTCACATATTGGGAGCCCTCAGGGGGTATCCTACTGACAGCTTAGGCTCGCTCCCTGCTCCCCTTGGGTTGTGGGCCTAAGCTGCAGTCTGGCCTCCCTTTGTGGGAGGTGACCAGGCTGATCAGGGGAAGCCACCAGTCCCATCACCCCGCTGCTGCAGTCACTGCCAGTCACCACAGCCACCAAGGTGTTTTCATCAACACAGACTCCAGTCCCTTCACCATGAAAAAAACGACAACTTTCTTTAGGCATTTTCAAGATGTGTCTTTCATAGGATATGACATTTCTTTTATTTTTTTTTTTTATCCTGTACTGAGGATATGTTTCCATTGATTTTTAGAGAATATGGAAGAGAAGGGAAAAACAGAGAGAAACATCAAAGTGAGAGGAACACTTTGATTAGTTGCCTCCTGCATATGCCCTGACCTGGGCCCCAGCCAGGGAGGATCCTGCAAACTAGGTACATGCCCTTGGTCAGAATTGAACCCAGACCCTACAGTCGGCAGGCTGAGGCATTATGCACTGAGCCAAACCGGCTCGGGCAGGATTTGACATTTCTTAGCCCTCCAGCAGTGGGCCTTCATTTTTTTTCTCCAGGAGTGTGGTGGAAAAACCCTAGATCACCTTTTTGGATTCTTATTACCCAAGTTACTAAGAATATTACCAACGGCATACAGGGAGCTTAGCCAATGAGAGTTAAGAAAATGTGTTTCTTCTGTAGTTCACTCCACCCCTGCCCCTCCAATATCAGCTCCATCCATGCCCAGGCCTATAACTTCTGCCTGAGGCTCAGGCCTGGGCAGGGGACCCCCAGGCCCTTCTAATCGCAGGCTCCACCCCTGCCCCACTATAGACTCTGGCCAAGGCTGTAGGCCTGGGCAGGGGACCCGCAGACCCCTGCTTTGCTGGCTCCACCAGTGTCCAGACCCCTGAGATCGCAGGCTCCAATCACCTGCTCTGCCCCTGCCCACTCTGATCACTGGCTCTGCCCTTGCCCATGCCTGAGGCCTCTGGCGCAGGCCTCTCGCCTGGGCAGGGGATCCCCAGCCTCCTCTGATAGTCTGTGCTGCCCCTCAGGCCCACCGCTTCCCCCCTCAAACTGCCTGGCTAACAGGCCTGACCACGTCAGTGGTGGGGCTGAGCCGGACTGGGTGCCGCTATCTTGTGGCTATGGGGGCGGCCGTGTTTGTGATGGAGTGATGCCTAATTTGCATATTACTCTTTTATTAGATAGGATGTGGCTATGGGTGCCGCCATCTTGTGGCCATGGAAGCGGCCATCTTTGTGATGGAGTGACACCTAATTTGCATATTAATCTTTTATTAGATAGGATAGGCATTTTAATAGCTATTTTATAGATATAAAGACTGAGGCTCTGTTAAGTTGAATATCTAACTCAGGGTCACATGGCTTGTATATGATCAATCTGGGGGGGGGCAATCTGTCTGATTCCATAGACAATCATCCTAACCTACAAAACTAAACAACCTTAATAAGAAAGAGAAACAACTTTGAATCTGCACTTTGATCCATATCACAATTAATCCATAGTGTAGGGAGTGCCTGCCAATTTCATCTGTTCTTTGATGGTTCAAGAATGTATAAAAAAGAACTTTGTGTAAAAACCATGAACTACATACTGATTTGAAGTATACTGAGATACATATATCATATAGTTGTGAAAGAAGTTGGAACAACTTAAGCTTCTGAGGTGTAAAGGCAGAGCTATGAGTCAACAGGTACTGTAGATGTATTCATGCTCACTTAACAGACAGAATAAATCTCTACTCACTGTAGAAAAATCAAAGTCAGAAACACACCACACCCCACTGTGACATTAGAATTCTCCTGAACCCAGGACTCTGTACAACCACTGACATTGATTGAGATTGGAAAGCAATATTCAATTAGAACTCACAGACCTATATGGGCCATGAAACTGCTCATATAGCAAATCTTAACTCTGGTGGAGAGCTATGCTGGCTCTATTGGTTCTAGAATTTTAGAAGTGAAGCTATATAGGCAGTTCCTAAGCTGGTATCAAATTCTGGGAATATGACTAGAATTTATGATAAGAGAGAACCTGTGATTTCTGGCCAATAGGCCATAACTTTGAGCTAGATATTCTGGTTTCCTATTGGATTATGTTTATTTATCCTTTGTTATCCTTAGCTTTAAGTGAAATATGGTTTAAAGAACTTGTTAAATTATTGTATGATTTCCTTAGGGAGGGATCCAGGTATCCACGTTTATCAGGGTATTAAACTGAGAACAGTTCGCATGACTGTCTTAGTGAAAGTTACCAAATTGTCTAAAAGGAAAGTAGAATAATTATAATGGTCAAAACTTTGAAGGACAGTTGTTCCTTTGCATATGAGATGTTCTATAAACCAAACCATACTTTCTTTATACCAGCCAACTTCTAATCATTAAGCCAATAACATTTTTCAAATCTAATTTGAATTCTTTTAAACATTTGACCATGATTATTTTTCCTTTTTAAAATGCTCTCCTTGCTTGAACTCATTCTTAATTTTCTGCCAAGTATTATTTTATATATTTTATTGATTTTTTACAGAGAGGAAGGGAGAGGGATAGAGAGTTAGAAACATCAATGAGGGATAAACATCGATCAGCTGCCTCCTGCACACCCCCTACTGGGGATGTGCCTGCAACCAAGGTACATGCCCTTGACCTTTATCAAACCCAGGACCCTTCAGTCCGCAGGCTGATTCTCTGTCCACCAAGCCAAACCAGTTAGAGCACCAAGTCTTTTTTAGACTCCTACATAAGCTCCTCTTTTTCTGCTTGATCTTGAAATGATGTTTTTCTCCTAGGGCTTTCCATGTCCTGACTACTTCCCTTTTGACTTTATACATACATGTTTAAAATTATACATCCCATGTCTAGGTGATTCCATCGCCATGTTCTTTTTTTTTGGGCATTTTTTAAAAATTTATCTTTATTGTTCAGATTATTACAGTTGTTCCTCTTTTTTCCCCCATAGCTCCCCTCCTCCCAATTCCCACCCCAACCTCTGACCTTGCCCCCCCATTGTCCTCATCCCTAGGTGTACAATTATTGTCCAGTTTCTTCACGCATCCCCAACACCCTTAACCCCCAAAAATTGTCAGTCCACTCCCTTTCTATGCCTCTGATTCTATTCTATTCACCAGTTTATTCTGTTCATCAGATTTTTTATTCACTTGATTCTTAGATTCACTTGTTGATATATACTCATTAAATTTATCGGCATTCTCTAGCATTTTCTTGAAAAACCTAATAACCGTGGTTTTGAACTCTATATCCTGTCGTTTTCTGTCCTCCATCTCTGTCATTTGTGATCTGTTTCGTCTCCTCATTTTGGCTGCTTCCCTTTCTGATTTAGGCGATCACTGTGAGGGATTAACCTCTAAGCCACTTAGTTACGAGAGTCAGCTGTGTCTACAGTGGGAGAACTTCTGTGCTGGAGACATCCTTATGGGGCAAGAGTTGTTTCAGTGGAGCTTTTATGCTCACTGCATCTGCCCCGAGTGTGTTCCTTGTGGATCTGTTTTGTTTAGGTTAGTCCCTCTCTGGCCACTGGGTGAGGCTGGCTCCTGTATCTTTAAGGAGGTGTTGCT
>PVJC01010911.1:0-21342 GCA_004026665.1 Murina feae | reverse complement strand
TGTCTCTGTGTCCCGCGTAATTGCTGTAAGCAACGCTGAGAGAAACCTGCTTTGGGTTTTCTCCTGGTGCCAGTCAGTCCCCCTTCTCTGGGTGTCTGTGGGACCTCCGAAACTCGCCTGGAACTGGAGTTCAGAGCCGCTGGGAGCTTGTGGCTCTCTCTGTTTTGGAAAAGAACCGCGACCTCCGGTACCAGCCCTTCCCCGAGCTTGTGCGCGCACCTTCGTACCTCTGTACTTTGCTTCTGCCACTCCTCTGAGTCTCAGACTCTTCTCTAGTTGTAGGATTTTCACTCAGCCAGCCGTCCTGTGGGTGCGAGTGGTGTCCGTGTGTTCTTTTCATGGTTTTTCTGAAATAGTTGTTCACAGCTGCATATACGGTGTCTACCCTATGCCGCCATCTTGTTTCTCCCATCGCCATGTTCTTAATAATTAAGTATCCAAAGGCTACATATTATCATGAGCAAGACACAACATTGGATCTTTAAATATTGGACACAATTTGGCCCTGTTTTTGCCATACAAAAGAGTGGAATGGATACCCCCGTCACCACCGCTCACATCTAGTTAGTCTGGATATTGATACTGATGATACTACATATGCACCAAGAGGATATGAGACAGATTTGGTATTCACATAATGAGACTTTGAGAGAGAAGTGTGAGTTCTCAGGCAGTTCAAAAAATGGCTTGAGAGAGCAGGGAAGAGTGGTTGGCTTTGGATTTTATTATGGTTAGGTAGTGGGGCGGCTGGAAGTGAGGGTTCCTTTGTATGGTCTGAGACTTGAATAGTTTGAACTCCCCCTTGGAACCAAAGTAGGAAGCATCCAGGCCACTTGTCAACTTGCCTAGATGTAGGGACAGAGGGAGTGGCCAGACTTGAAAACTGCCAGTGGCCAAACATAAAAAATGAATCCAGACTCTTTATTGCAGATCCCCTCATAACTAAGTCACAGTTAATTTAGGGTTGACTACTACAAATTTACAACTTCAGTCCAATTGTCTCTTGAATTATAGAATTCCCAGATTTATCTTTCTTCTTGGATATCTGAATGGGCCCTCAGGCTCAACATGTTCAAAACTGAGCTCTTATTACAATGTAAGTTAATGACCCCTCATTTTACCTAGTTTTCCAAATTAGAAAGATGAGAGATATACTAGATGTTATCTCTTCTAACAACCCCATGCTCTTTTATATTAGTCATAAAGTCATACTGATTCTACCTTTGACGACCTTCTTTTCCATATCCTCTTCCTCTTGTAGATTTTCTGTTTACTACCTCAGCGCTTTGTAATTTATTTCCTGGATTATCATCCCTTTCCTGTTCCCTACACACACATCTAACACCTTGACCCCAAGTAAAAATATGATTATGTCAATTTCCTATTTAAAATTTTTCCGTTATTCTTGATCAGCCATAAATTAAGCAATAAATGTCTCATAATGGCATACAAAAACCACAGTATCCAAGTCCCTCACTTACATCTTGAATGGTCCATAAACAGAAATGACTTTGGCTTCTGCCATCTGTTCTCTGCATCAAGAATAAGTACCATGGAAGAGAATGAGAATGCATTTTATGCAAGAACTATCACACAAAAAATAGACATTAAGATTGAAATTGCAGTCTCAGACTAAAGTGCTGAACAATAACTGAAGATGGAAGAAATTCCAACAGCTGGTATGTCAGGGAAAGGAAGATGGGAAAATGAGTCTCATGGTTTATCTAACTTCCAAAGGTGAAGTCATAAAACCCATGCAACCTAATTGCATCTCAGTTGTCATTCCAGGAGTGTCTTTTTGCATCACTCAAATCTACTTACCTGGATTCAATTCTTCCTTTTAATCATATGAATCCTTTATGATATAGTTCAAATATCACCTCCTTTGTGATATACCTCCAGTCCTCCAGTTATCTCTGATAACTCCACCCTTTTTATTCTCAATGAACCCTATTTGTACTTCAGTTTAGCATTTTTAATGAGATTAGAGACCAAGTTTGAGCTTCTTGAGAGCAGAAAACAATTCTTTCTTATCTTCTATGTTCATGCCAACTGTCTAGCTCAGGGCTCAGTTCAAACTAGGTTTTCAATGAAGATTTATTGAGTTGAAATAAATCTGTTAAGATTAAAGAATTACGCAACTATAAATCTTTCTTGCCCAAAAGACTTGCTCTTTTAAGGACAAGTTTTAAAGACTCAGTAAGTCTCAAATAGTCTCTGTTGAGTTCTGTTCATACTTGATAATTTTTTACTGAAATTTTAGCCTGAATTGCACACATTATTAGCACAAAGGATGTCTTCAGAGAGAAAACTCAGATGTCACATATAACGCTTAAATGTTCTTTCAACTTTCCCAGGTCTTTGGGAATTCTTTGTCAAATATCATGAAAAGCATCTGTAGCAGTTGCTCCTGCCACTGCCACTACTTATGTTGGCCAACCTATATCTGCTGCATCAGGGGTTTAGACAAGTGTGACTCTGACCAAAGAGAGAACTTGATTGATGAAGCAGCCAGGAAAGTGGACCTAAAATATTATAGTGTTTGGAAAATTGAAAAGAAGTTTGGACAGAGAAAATGAATGATATAAAACTTAGGATGAAAAAGAGAATAATTTGTTCTCTCTACCTTAAAAGTCTTTAAATTTTTATTTATTCCTTAGGTTATCCATTTTAAACCTAAACTTAGAGATTTTCCTAAGGCCATTCTGTATGATGGAAGAAAACTAGAACTATTAATATTATTGTGGCATACAGGTACAGGTAGAATGACTTAACAAGCATCACTTTTCAGTTATGTGCTACATTTTCACATCCATTAGAATAATTTTGGCTGCAAATAAAAGAAAACCCAACTCAAAATGACTGAAGCCACAGGGTGTTTGTTATTTCACATAAAATATCCAGAGGTAGCATGGCTTCATAGTTTATTTCAGTTGTTTAATGATTTATTTTATCATGTACTCAAGTTCTTTATTTTCTGTATGGTACCTGCCCTCATGGTTGTAAAATGGCTGTAGTAGCTTCATCATCACCTTCTTGTAAATCTAAATTCAGAGGTAGGAAAAAAGTGCTTGCATACTCTGTGTCTCCACAAGACAAAATTTCCTTTCACGTATCACTTTCCAATCACTGGCCAAGTGGTGTTGGTGGTAGAAACACCATTATTGGCTTGATCAACTCAAGAGGCACCCACTGAGGTTAGGGATGGATCCAGCCTTCTCTGAGGCACTGAAGCATCATATGGAAGAACCATGTAGTCCTATACTGTTTGAAAGGAAGAAGGGGGCAAATCTTCTGGAGAGGCACCCCAAAATGGATTCTAAAATCACTTTCTTGTAAAAGTACCAGTGGTGCCTGGCTGGTGTAGCTCAGTAGTTGAGCATTAACCCATGAACTAGGAGATCAGGGTTTGATTCCTGGTCAGGGTACATGCCAGTTGTGGGCTTGATCCCCAGTAGGGGGCATTCAGGAAGACAGCCAATCAATTATTCTCTCTCATCATAGATGTTTCTATCTCTCCCTTTCCCTCTGTGAAATGAATAAAAACACATATTTTTAAAAATATCAGTGATATTCAAAGAGTTCACACACAAGATAGTTATGAATATGGGTACCATGATTACTCCTTACCAGAGAGGAAGAAAATATTCCAGGATGACTGGAGGGCATGAGAGAGTATTATGAGGAGTAGGAGGGAGACACTGATTAAGAAATAAAAGATTAGCAGAGAAACTGTAACAAAGAAACAGGGGTAGAAAGATGCATGATGTAAGTGGGACCTTTGTCATCTATCTAAACTAATAAAAGAGAAACATGCAAATTGATGTCACTCCACTACACCCAAGCCACACCCACCAGTCAATCAAAGTGACTTTATGCAAATTACCCAACCAACACGGCAACCGGCAGCCACAGAGCTGGAGCAAGCAGGAGTCTTGGTTGCCCTGGTGATGGAGGAAGCCAAGCTTCCTGCCTGCCCTGGCTGGCTGTGGCCTCCATTCAAGGCAACAAAGTTTCAATTATAGAAGATAAATAAATCCCAGATACCTGCTTCCAGCCTGCCTCGCTGGGAGCTTGGGTCGCTGGGGGCCATGTCCAGCCTGCAAACAGCCATCAGCTCCTCACCCAGGCTGGTTAGGCACCTCAGCAGGGACCCCCACCCTGAAAGGGATGTGGCCAGCCTGCAAACAGCCATCAGCCACTCACCCAGGATGTCCACACCCTCATGGGGTGAGGGTCTTCACTGGGGGGCTTAGCCAGCCTGCAAACAGCCATCAGCCACTCACCCAGGCTGGCCAGGCACCCCAGCAGGACCCCCCGCCCTGAAGGGGGTGTAGCAAGCTTGAAAATGTCCCTTAGTCCCTCACCCAGGCTGGCCAGGCACTCCAGCAGGAAACCCCACCCTGATCAGGACACCCTATAGGGCAAACCAGCCAGCCCCCACTCATGTACCAGGCCTCTATCCTATATAATAAAAGGGTAATATGCAAATGGACCCTAACAGCAGAATGACTGGGAATAACTGGTCACTATGACACAACTGACCACCAGGGGGCAGATCCTCAATGCAGGAGCTGCCCCCTGGTGGTCATTGCGCTCCCAAGTGGGAGCTCTGCTTAGCCACAAGCCAGGCTGATGGCTGCCAGCACAGAGGTGGTGGCAGGAGACTCTACCCCCTTCTCAGCAGCACTAAGGATGTCTGACTGCAGCTTAGGCCTGCTCCCCGCTGGCAAGTGGACATCCTCCGAGGGCTCCCAGGCTTCCAGAGGGATGTCTGACTACCTGTTTAGGCCCAATCCCCTGGGGAGCGGGCCTAAGGCAGCAGGTGAACATCCCCTGAGGGGTCCTAGACTGCGAGAGGGCTTAGGCTGGGCTGAGGGACCCAGTATATATATAAATGGCTAATATGCAAAGTGTCCCCTCAGGAGTTTGACAGGGAGACCAGGAGTTCGATTGCTTGCTATGATGTGCTCTGTCCACCAGGGGGTGGTGCGGAGCAAAGGTAGGTCCCAGCCAGCAGCAGCTGAAAGGCCTTTAGTAATCTCCTAATTGAATAAGCGCTATGCATTCTGAACTATAATAGAAATTTTGAGCATACTTTCAAGTGTTAACTAGATAATAATTTTTTTGTATTAAAAGACACTTTTTTTTCTTTCTAACAGTTCAAAGGAAATGAATACACCATTCTTTGCTATACCTCCCTATAAGGTTATATATAAGAAGGGATTTCCAAGCAGTGAGAGTGGTCATCTTAGAACCTCCATAATATATTTTTTCTAAGGAGCAACTGGTTGTCCAATCTAGATGGGAGTTCTATTTGAAGTATGAAAGGTTTGCCAAATGAATCTAAAGGCACCGTTCAAGGACAGGTTTCCACATACATTGAGATTAGGTCTTGCCTTTTGCACCAGACTTAAAATCCCACTGTTCCATGCTCATTCATTTTACTATTCTAGAGAAGAGGTACATTGTAAAAGATTTCCAATGTTGGTCCCATAGCCCTTTTTCTCATCTCTACATATAAAAACTAAGTCCTATTTTTGGGGGGGAAGATTATGTTGGAACATTCTTTTGAAACCTTCTCAGAATTTTCCCAGGTGGAATGGTGTTGTTTTTAACAGACATTACTCACCACTACATCCAATAAGAGGAAGAAGGGCCACAGGTAACAGTCATAATACTTATTAGTTTCTGTAGAACTAAAGCCTAACTCTACTGTGATATTTCTTCTAGTACTTCCTGCTTCAGTCAGGGAGGGGAAAGGTCAGGAACAATTCTATCTACAAAATTGTTTTATTGACTACCTCTTGTCCTTTCTCTCAAACCAGAAATGTTATGTGTGGATAAGTGTGAACCTCTGATTTCACTCTTTGTATGATAGTTAAGAGAGCCTGGGATCATCTGTATATTTAGAACACAGTGCAGTTTCTTATGAACAAAATGATACTATTTTGTTTTATGAGAATATATAGGTATTTTTAAATAGTGAAATGATTTATTTAAAATTTTAATTAGTAAATTTTAAATTGTACCATTTATTACAATATGAATAAATAACTGAATTAAAATTTTTGATTCATGTAATCTCTATAACTGTGTCCCCCCCCTCCCCAAATTTCTCAACCTCAGGAGAATACTCTCAATTTAATACCTAAGTAAAATGTTTTAAGTCTACATCTCATATTGTGGGAGACTTAGTATTTTCAAAATCTCTAGAAATTCTTAGGGAAGCATACAGTTCTTCTAGTTATCTCTTGCTCTAATACCTGTATTCCTCTGCATTCTCTATTCAATACTATTCATTAAAAATGTGATGGAGGACCCATATATAGTTTAAAATATTTTTGTAGCCATATTAAGAAAAACAAAATGAAATTAATTTCAATATTACAACTTATATTGAAATTAATTTTAATTTTAAAACCCAATATGTCCAAAAATTATAATTTCAACATATGGTACCAGGTATGCTTCAGATGTTCAATAGCCAGATGTAGCTAGTAGCTGCTATGTTGGATAGCACAGATATAAATCATGTCTCATTTCCTCTTTGCCAACCCTAATATGGAACATTCTGCCTTTTCCTGATTACCCAATGCAAGTCTTTTAGTTGTACCACACTTTAATTTAAGACTGAGGGAGATTGGAGGATAGTTATATTATTACACAGCATGCCCAACCACTGGACTCCTGGAAATTCCAGATCTTAATATCCTTCTGTCATTGTCACAAAGAATTTTTCTCTGATCATTTCTTCTCACACTACAACTTCCTACCAGGCTTCTAAATACAATATTAATGATAAAGGATCATGGGCATGATAGGAATTTATTACAGAACCTTTCTTAAATAAAAAGAGAAATGTCAAGATCCTGCCATCCTGCTCATCTCAAGGTCGCAGGTGGCTTTTTCTAACTTTACCAAATAAATATAATTCCTTATGGAAACTTGGCTGAACTTTTCTTAAGACAGTCAACATATTTTGCCTTGTAATAGCAATATATTTATTTACTTAGACCTCACATAATTTGAGGCCTGCCTTGTCTTTAAGGAATACCTCTCCTCTTAATAGTGTTTCCTTGCCTATTGATAAAAGTTCCTGAAGTCTCTGGCTTGTGCCAGCACAGGGGCTATGATCACACACATCCAAATTTTCTCTCTTGATTTGGATGCTCATGCCATTGGTCAATGTTGGCTTTTCTAACAATTACCACCATCATTACCTGGTCCCAATTAATCTTTTTTGTTTTATTTTATTTTAATTTCTTTATTGATTAAGGTATTACATATGCCTTATCCCCCATTACCCCCTTAAACCCCCCACCCATGGCCTCACCCACCTGTTGTCTGTGTCCATTGGTTAGGCTTATATGCATGAATACAAGTCCTTTGATTGATCACTCCCCTTTCCCCCCACTCTCCCCTACCTTCCCTCTGAGGTTTGATGGTCTGATCCATGTTTCTCTGTCTCTGAATCTGTTTTTGTTCATCAGTTTATGTTGTTCATTATCTTTCTCTGACTGGCTTATTTCACTTAGCATAATGCTCTCCAATTCCATGCATGCTGTTGCAAATGGTAAGAATTCCTTCTTTTTTACTGCAGCATAGCATTCCATTGTGTAGATGTACCACAGTTTTCTAATCCATTCATCTGATGATGAGCACTTAGGCTGTTTCCAAATCTTAGCTATGGTAAATTGTGCTTCTATGAACATAGGGATGCATATATCCTTTCTGATTGGTGTTTTTAGCTTCTTGGGATATATTCCCAGAAGTGAGATCACTGGGTCAAATGGGAGTTCCATTTTTAGGTGTTTGAGGAAACGCCATACTGTTTTCCACAGTGGCTGTGCCAATCTGCATTCCTACCAGCAGTGCATGAGGGTTCCTTTTTCTCCACATCCTCACCAGCACTTGTCATTTGTTGATTTGTTGATGATAGCCATTCTTACAGGTGTGAGATGGTACCATATTGTTGTTTTGTTTTGAGTTGCATCTCTCAGACGATTAGTGACTTTGAGCATGTTTTCATATGTCTCTTGTCCTTCCTTATGTAGTCTTGAAAAGAATCTATTTAGGTCCATTGCCCATTTTTTTTATTTGGTTGGGTATCTTCTTTTTGTTAAATTGTATGAGTTCCCTGTAAATGTTAGAGATTAAACCCTGATCGGTGATAACATTGGCAAATATGATCTCCCATGTAGTGGGCTTTCTTGTTGTTTTGTTGATGGTTTTCCTTGTTGTGAAAAAGCTTTTTATTTTTATGTAGTCCCATTTGTTTATTTTCTATTTAGTTTCCATTGCCCTAGGAGCAGTATCAGTGAAGAAATTGCTTCAGCATATGTCTGCTATTTTGCTGCCTGTGGATTCCTCTAGTATTTTTATGTTTTCCTATCTTACATTTAAGTCCTTTAACTATTTTTTTAATTTTGTTCTATTGCTTATTACAAAGAGTGTTAAATAAGTCTCCATTTTTTCTCTTGACCTTCCCCCCTCCTCCTCTACCCTCCCAGTGTCTTGTGTCCATTGATTATACTCATATGCATGCATACAAGTCCTTCAGTTGATCTCTTAACTCCCCCCAACCCTCCTGAGCCTTCCAGCTATAGTTTGACAGTCTGTTCAAAGCTGTTCTGCTTCTGTATCTCTTTATGTTCATTAATTTATAATGGTCTTTATTACCCATAAATAAGTGAGATCATTGGTATTTTTCTTTCTCTGACTGGCTTATTTCACTTAGCATAATGCTCTCCAGTTCCATCCATGCTGTTGCAAATGGTAAGAATTCCTTCTTTTTTACTGCAGCATAGCATTCCATTGTGTAGATGTACCACAGTTTTCTAATCCACTCATCTGCTGATGGGCACTTAGGCTGATTCCAAATCTTAGCTATGGTAAATTGTGCTTCTATGAACATAGGGATGCATATATATCCTTTCTGATTGGTGTTTCTGGTTTCTTGGGATATATTCCCAGAAGTGGAATCACAGGGCCAAATGGGAGTTCCATTTTTAATTTTTTGAGAAAACTCCATACTGTCTTCCATAGTGGCTGCACCAGTCTGCATTCCCACCAGCAGTGCATGAGGGTTCCTTTTTCCCCCGCATCCTCTCCAGCACTTGTTTGTTGATTTGTTGATGATAGCCATTGTGACAGGTATGAAATGATACCTCATTGATGTTTTGATTTGCATCTCTCAGATAATTAGTGACTTTGAGCATGTTTTCATATGTCTCTTGGCTTTCTGAATGTCCTCTTTTTTTTGTCTAATTGGTGATTTATTTACACATGAGATGTAATCATCAAATCCACTTCAGTATTTAAAGTAATAAGTAAACAAAATTCCCACCTTTTCTAAGAAGAATGAAATCAGAAGTTGGTATAACAAACATGTCTAATATTTATAAACATTAATAACATGGATTATTTGTGATGCATCACTCCTGTTTTTGGTAACAACATCTGAGAGTGTTTTGTTATATTTCATAGTCATACATATAAACATTGATAGAAATGTAGTATTCAAGCAATCAGATGTGTTTTTCTTTTTGCTTCTACTCCATGCATTAGCAATGTCAGACTTTTTTAATAGTTTCCTGAACAGTAGAGCTGAGAGGTAGAAATGTAGGCAGCAGATACCTTGTTTCTGGTTTGACCTGAACTTTGCCACTTATTAGCTGTAGGATTTTGGGCAGATGAATCTCTCTAAGGTTCAGATTTCGTATCAATAAAATGGGGGATAGGTCTGTTTTGAAGATTAAATGAAACAATGCACCTAAAGTGTTTAGCACAGTGTCTGGCACACAGATCCGCTCAGTGAAGCTTATTATGATTATCAGCACTGTCATTTAATTATATACAGTTTTATCCTTATGTATCTTTGCATTTGTGCTTCCTTTGCATCTTCTCCCATGGTCTTTTTCCTAGTGAACTCCTTTTCCTTTCTTCAAAGCTGGCTAGAATGTCACTTCCTCTGGGAAGCCTCTCCTCACCTCTAGCCCAGGTATAATGACATGTTCCTCTGCAGGGCTCCTTCCTTACCTTGTGCTTGATTCTGCTGTTATATTAGATGCCCTGCCATGATGATGGTTTATGGAGTCAATCTCCTCTCCTTGTCTAGATGGTGACCATTATGAGAAACTATTCTTTCATGGTCATTGTTGTATCCCCAGTGCCCAGTGCAGACAATGGACACTCCATGGATGATTACTCAGATGAATTTCTAACAGACAAGTGGATCTGTCCTGCACTTGGTGTGAAAGAGACTAAGGACTGTGAATCTGAAAATCGAGGGCATTTAACAATAAAAAATATTTTTTCACCTGCTGCATCAAGTTGAGATGGTTTCCATACCCAGAAAAAAAGGAAAGTATAAGATCTGAAATTGTAGTCAAAAGTATTTTCATGTGACACTGGACACGATGGAACTTAAAAGAAAATGACCTGCATAAGAAAGTGACTAGATCTCTTATGATAAGAGGCTAACAGCAGACCTTATTGTGTGGTTTTGCAAGACATAGTTTCACATGTTTGTCCTAGGCCTCAGCTCCAGGTGGCTGATATTCCCACCTGGTGTTTAGGTCCTCACGGAGACTTATATGTAACTGCCACAGGTTTTATTTACATTTATAATTTTCATATTCTCAATAAGCTCTAGGACAAGCCTTGATGAATACAGAGTGTCCTCTAATCTCTTAACAGAAAATGGATGGGGGATGGAGTTCAAGTATTAAAATGATGCTGTAACTTGAAATGATATGAAATTATCCAATTGTCTTGTCTGGGTAGCTCAGTTAGTTGGAGCGTTGTTCTGATATGCCAAGGGTGCAGGTTCTGTCCCAGGTCAGGGCACATACAAGAGTCAAACAGTAAATAGGTGGAGCAATGACTCAATGTTTCTCTCTCTCTCTCTCTCTTTCTCCCTCCCCCTCTCTAAAACCAATAAGTAAAATAATAATAATAATAATAATAATAATAAATGGTAAACCATCCAATAACACTCTTGTCTTAATTGTATTATATTGAAAATATTTCTATTTGAGCTCGTTTTCTACTCTGCTTATATTATTTAAAATAGAAAACAATGAAAAAATAAAGTAACAAATTGACAGATATCTCTCAAACTGATCTGAGTCTATATTTTTAAGGCACAATGGATTTTCGATGAGAATCTTTAAAATTAGGTCTTTTGTTTTTATAATAGTCTGATAATTAATCCCAGCACATTCTGGGCCATTCATTCTGTAACTGAATTCTGGGCTTGCATTTTTGCTTGTGTTGGTGCCAAATGACCCCAACATCCTAGATTGGGCTAAGGAGGAAGGTCAGAGCTGGCCAGTTGACATCTGCTCATGGCAGAATGCACCTGCTCAGCCCAAAGAAACTGTACCTGGTGGGCAGTACAGGTACATTCCCAAAGTGATTTGGTTTCAGCAAAAGCATATATATTTGTCACATTAAAGTAATGCTATTAATTGGATTTTATTGGTTTTGTAGTCTTATTTGCATCTAATTTGAACTGAATGTCCTCTTTTTAAAAGTGTCTATTTAGGTCCTTTGCCCATTTTTTGATAAGATTGTTTATCTTCCTTTTGTTAAGTTGTATGAGTTCCCTATAAATGTTGGAGATTAAACCCTTATTGGTGATAACATTGGTAAATATGTTCTCCCATGCAGTGGGCTTTCTTGTTGTTTTGTTGATGGTTTCTTTTGCTGTGCAGAAGCTTTTTATTTTGATGTAGTCCCATTTGTTTATCTTCTCTTTAGTTTCCAATGCCCTAGGAGCTGTATCAGAGAAGAAATTGCTTCGGCATATGTCTGAGATTTTGTTGCCTTTAAATTCCTGTAGTATTTTTATGGTTTCCCATCTTACATTTACGTCCTTTATCTATTTTGAGTTTATTTTTGTGTATGGTGTAAGTTGGTGGTCTAGTTTCTTTCTTTCTTTTCTTTTTTTTTTTGCATGTATCTGTCCAATTTTCCCAACACCATATATGGAAGAGGCTGTATTGACTCCATTGTATGTTCATGCCTCCTTTGTTGAATAATAATTGAGCATAGTGGTTTGGGTCGGTTTCTGAGTTCTCTATTCTATTCCATTGATCAATATGTCTGTTCTTGTGCCAGTATCAGGTGTTTTGGGAACAGTGGCTTTGTAAGACAGCTTGATATCTGGTATTGAGTTTCTCTCCTATTTTGTTCTTCTTTCTCAGGATTGCTGCAGCTATTTGGGGACTTTTTTTATTCCAGATGAATTTTTGGAGAGTTCGTTCTAGGTCTATGAGACATGCCATTGGTATTTTAATGGGGAGTGCATTGAATATAGATTCCTTTGAGTGACATGGACATTTGATTATGTTGATTCTACCAATCCATGAACACGGTATGTTCTTCCATTTGTTTATGTCTTCCTCTATCTCTTTTTTTCAGTGTCCTGTAGTTTTTCACATATAAGTCTTTTACCTCCTCAACTAAGTTTATTCCTAGGTATCTTAATTTTTTTGGTATGATGGTAAATGGGATTGCTTTTTAAGTCTTTCTGTAAGTTCGTTATTGGTGTATAGAAATATCATAGATTTCTTGGCGTTAATTTTTTTATCCTGCTACATTGCCGAATTCATTTACAAAGTCTAATAATTTTTTGATGGAGTCTTTAAGGTTTTCTAAGTACAGTATCATGTCATCTGCGAATAAGGACAGTTTTACTTCTTCTTTTCCAATTTGGATGCCTTTTATTTCTTCTTCTTGTCTAATTGCAATGGCTAATACTTCCAGTACTATGTTGAACAGTAGTGGTGAGAGTGGGCATCCTGTCTTGTTCCTGTTCTTAAGGGAAATGGTTTTAGTTTTTTTCCCATTGAGTATGATGTTGGCTGTGGGTTTTTTCATATATGACTTTTATCATGTTGAGATATGATCCTTCTCTTCCTACCTTGCTGAGAGTTTTTATCAAAAATGGGTGTTGGATTTTTTCAAATGCCTTTTCTACATCAATTGATATGACTATGTGGTTTTTGTCTCTCAATTGGTTAATGTGATGTATCATGTTTATTGATTTGCAGATATTATACTATCCTTGCATCCCCAGGATAAATCCTACTTGGTCATGGTGTGTGATCTATCTGATGTACTGTTGGATCTGATTTTCTAGAATTTTGTTGAAGATTTTGGCATCTATGTTCATAAGGGTATTGGCCTGTAATTCTCTTTCATTGTGTTGTCCCTATCTGATTTTGGTATTAGGGTGATGCTGGCTTCATAGAATGAGCTTGGAAGTATTCCTTCCTCTTGAATTTTTTGGAATAGTCTGAGGAGAATAGGTTTTAGTTCTTCCTTGAATGTTTGGCAAAACTCCACTGTGAAGCCGACTGGCCCCAGGCTTTTGTTTACTGGAAGCTTTTTGATGACTGCTTCAATTTCTTCCATAGTTATTGGCCTGTTGAGATTTTTCGATTCTTTCTGATTGAGTTTGGAAGGTTGTATTTTTCTAGGAATATGTCCATTTCCTCTAGATTGTCTAGTTTGTTAGAATAAAGCTATTCCTAGTGTTTTTTAAACAATCCTTTGTATTTCTGTGAGGACTGTTTTTATTTCACCTCTTTCATTTTTTATTTTATTTGGGTCCTCTCTGTTTGCTTCTTGGTGAGCCTGGCTAGAGGTTCATCAACCTTGTGTATCCTTTTAAAGAACCAGCTCTTGGTTTCATTAATCTTTTGTATTTTTTTTTTGTCTCTATGTCATTTATTTCTGCTCTGATCTTTATCGCCTTCCTTCTACTCGCTCTGGGCTTTTCTTGTTGCTCTCTTTTTAATTCTTTTGAGTTATAGAGTTAGATGGTTAACTATCATTTTTTCTTGTTTTTTGAAGTAGGCCTGTAGATTTATAAACTATTAGTCTTCTTCTTATTCTTCTTATTGTTATTACTAGGGGCCTGGTGCACAAAATTCATGCATGGGAGGGAGGGCACTTCCCTCAGCCCAGCCTGCCCCCTCTCACAGTCTGGAACCCCTCAGTGGATGTCCTATGATGGCCCCAGTCTGCCAGGCGCCTTGTGTGTGTGTGTGTGGGTGGGTGGGTGGGTGTTGCCACTGGGGACCTACCCCCAGCCGCATCTGAGGCTCGGAGCAGTCCTCCTGTGTGTGTCTACCTGCTGAGGGCCTGCCCCCAGGCTTGGAACAGGCACCCCCTCTATGTTGATCTCTCAGACTCTTTCCTTCCCCTGCATGTTGTTCTCTTTATTGAGCTGTGGCCAGGGCTAGGTGCTGCCTGCCTCCCAAGCTTGCCTACTGCCCATCTTTTTCCAGCCACCAGAAAGCAGGGAAAACCCCGCCTCGTGGTCAGGCCAGCCTTTTCCTGCTCCTTGATCCCCGGAAGGGACCTGGGGAGCCGCCAAGCAGGCCCCAGCCCCCAAGAGCTTGCTTTCCCGCTCTCCAGTGCCCCCCAAAGGGCCTGGGGATCTGCCAAGCAGGCCGCCGATTCTTTCGCACTCACCAGTCCCCTGCTGTCTTCCTTTCCCACTCCCCGGTGCCACCATGGGGTCTGGGGAGCCGCCAAGCAGGACCCTGGCCCCTGCAGCCTTGCTTTCCTACTCCCTGGTGCCCCACAAAGGGCCTGGGAAGCTGCCAAGCAGGCCCCCGACCCCCACTGCCCCTTTCCCGCTCCCTGATGCCCCTCAAAGGGCCTGGGCAGCCGGCAAGCAGGCCGCTGCCTCTTTCCTGCTCCCCTGGGCCCCGCAAAGGGCCTGGGCAGCCGCAAGCAGGCTACCGACCCCCCCACCTCTTATTCGCTCCCCGGTGCCCCTCAAAGGGCCTGAGGAACCGCCAAGCAGGCCCCCGGCCCCCGCCGCCTCTTTCCCACTCCCTGGTGCCCCTCAAAGGGCCTGAGGAGCTGCCAAGCAGGCCGCCAACCCTGCCACCTGTTTCCCACTCACTGGTCCTGGGTCTTGCACTGTTCCGCCCTGTAGCCGCTCTGTGCACTTGGGAGGTTCCTCAGCCCGGCCTGTGCCCTCTCACAGTCTGGGACCCCTCTGGGGATGTCCACCTGCTGGGGTGCCTGACCAGGCTGGGTGAGGGGCTGATGGCTGTGTTCAGGCTGGCCAAGCCCCCCAGGAACGTCCCTCACCCCATTGGGTTGTGGCCAGCGTGGGTGATGGGCTGATTGGCGCTTTCAGGCTGCCCACAGTTCCCATTGACCCAATGTTTCAGCAAGGCTGGCTGGACGCAGGTTTCTGGGGTTTGTTTATCTTCTATAATTGATGCTGTTCCTTTAAGCCTGGGCCTAGACATGTAACGAAACCTCCTCTCTGCTTCACCTCACCTCGCGGCTTCTATAATGAAACAATGTTTCTTAATGATTAGGTCAGGCCTGCTGTTTCCTTCAGCTCCCGAGGTTTCTGTGATTATTATTATGTTCCAAACGTGTGTTTTGCTTGAGGATAAGCAGAGCGGAGCGGGCTGCAGTTTCACTTTCACTCCTGCTGCAATGGAAGCTGCCGTTTACTCAGGTCCGTGAGTGGTGGCCTCCATGTTGGCTGAGCTAATTTGCATACAGTCACTCTGATTGGCTGGTGGGCATGGCTTACCCCGTCCCAGAGAAACGGTTAATTTCAATATTACGCTTTTATTAGTTAAGATTATTAAAGACCTTTATTTACAGGTGCTTGCAGTTTGTTTACTTTTTTGAAAAAATCAAGCTGTAAACTTTTATTATAATTGAAAAATTAGGTTCTTGAAAATCTCAACTTGACCAGATATGAAACAATTTAAAAACCTTCAGAAAAACCAGGCTTTAAAATTATATATATATTTCTTTATTGATTTCAGAGAGGGAGGAGAGAAACATAGAAATATCAATGATGCGAGAGAATCATTGATCGGCTGCCTCCTGCACACCCCCTACTGAGGATAGAGCCTGCAACCCAGGCATGTGCCCTTGGCTAGAATTGAACCTGGGACCCTTCATTCTAGAGGCTGATGCTCTATCCACTGAGGCAAGGATTCATTTTTTTTCTTAAAAAACACATTTGTCATTACCAAAAAGAGACTTATTTAGATAAAAATAATAAAAACCCCATGCTGCATAGATAATGAAGATAGTTCTAGTTATCTGGAAAAAGCAAGCACTTAATGTCTTCAGCTCCAATCTTTTGTTCATTTCTTATTGCTGAAATTTCATATTTCTTGTTGGATAATTAAACCGGATGATGGTAAAGTATGTAAGCTAGCATTTTTTTATTCAGCCCCGCCCTGCTCAGCCTTGGGAGTGGATGAATTCTCAGCTGGTGGATCGGCTGCTTTTGTCTCTTTGCCATCTTGTGGTTTAGGGTTTTCTGGGCGTCTGCATTGGTAGTTGAAGTTGAGGTGGCTGCTGCCCTTGAGTCCCATCTCCTTGATTTTCCTTATCATCTTCATTACTGTCCTCTCTAGACTGTCTTTGGCGAGGCGGACCCCTGCGGAATTGTGGTCTATGGCCCCAATACATATTCTGTCTCACTGGTCTGCCTTTTTCTCCTGCACTCTGGTTGTCAGCACCCTCCATCACTTGTCCTTGTACAAGAGGGTTGGAATACTGTGGTCAATGCCCATAGGGTCTCCGCATGTAGTAAGGTGGGAACTGTCGCCTGTGATAGAGCCTATAGAGCCGGCGCTGTTGGGCCTGGCTTTCGGGAGCACTCTCTGATCTCTCATTCTTTCCCCCACCTCACTCTTCTGTTAATTCTATGAGGTGGAGAGCATGTATAATGATTATGGTCTGCTGCATGTTTACTGCCTTGTGCTGGAACTCCACTAGGATCTGTAACATTTGCTGCCTCCACCCCTTTTCTCCTTCAACAACATCAGACTCCAGTCTCTCATTCTCCTAACACTGTGAAGGGACTTCCTGGGGTTATTCTTCTATATGGCAGTCTGGTGTACAAATACATCTTCCTTGGTGTCATTCCTGTTGATGAAATCATATCCGTTTCTTACATTGAACCATTTTACTGTTCCCAAAACCTTCCTTGCGATGACCTTCTTGTCCCTGCCAGTAGGCACCACGGATGTGAGGCTGCCAGGGCCGCTGCTCCCTGTGCTGCTGCCCATGGTACAGGGCTTGGTGTCGGCAGCACTGAGGGTGAGGGTGGTGGGCGGCGGGCGGCTGCTGGGTTTTGGCCTCGCTGCTCATGGTTGAGGTGATGGTGACTGGGGCCAGCTATGGCAGCTGCGGGTCCTCCCAGGATGTGATGGTAACTAGGCCGGCAGCGGCAGTGGGGCTGCTCAGGGCTCTCTGGAGTCCGTTCTCCACTCCCGCTACTGATCGAATTCTAAACTATTAGTCTTAGTAGATGTGTGTGTAACCAACTGCTTGCTTCATGTCTGACCATTCATTGGTACATCTATCCATCTTTCTGGGCAGTATGTTGGATCCAAGTTAGATTAGTTTGAGCCAAAATATGATATAACTTTACATATCTTTTAAAATATACTTTTATTGATTTCAGAGAGGAAGGGAGAGGGAGAAAGAGAGAGAAACATCAATGATAAGAGAGAATCATTTGATTGGCTTCCTCCTGCATGAGCCCCACTGGGTATCAAGCCTGCAACCCAAGCATGTGCCCTGACTGGGAATTGAACCAGGACCTCCTTGTTCATAGGTTGATGCTCAACCACTGAACCATGCCAGTCAGGCAGACTTTGCATATTTTTAATAGAAATTATAGCTAGTATAAGCACAAAAAGTACCCAACAAAACAAAGCAAAATCAACCCCACACAACTATGACTTACGAGACAAAAAGTTCAATTAAACTGTATATGAGACACTGGCTATGAAATGAAAACTACAAATAAAAAAATATTTCATATGTCTACAAAGCTTGGCTGTTAACAGCTTTCAACATCTAACTCTTCTTAGTGCCACATGCTATTCCACATATTGCCCCACAGAGCATGGTGAGCCTTTATAATCATTGCTTTGGTGACGATTTTAATTGGGACACATTGAATCATTTAAAAAATAATCTACATTCTTAGTCATTAAAACATTAAAAGAACAGATAAAATTCAGCCATGCTAGGAGGCTTTAAAGTGTTTTTGTGGCAGAGGTGGGAGAGATCTTTATTATTCTAATGGAGTTTGAGAATTCCCAAACCTCCTGTCTTGAAAATATTAGAATACACCAAAACAATATCAATGTCTAATCTAATAAAAGAGTAATATGCAAATTAACCATCACCCCGAGATACCTAAGCCACACCCACCATCCAAACCACGCCCACCATCCAATCAGAGCAACTGTATGCAAATTAACCCAGCCAAGATGGTGGCCGGAAGTCACGGAGCTAGAGCAAGCAGGAGGCTTCTGTTGTACCAGAGATGAAGTTGAAACTGCCTGCCTAAGCCCGCCAGGCCTCTGCTCAAGGCAACAAAGTTTCAATTATAGAAGATAAATAAACCCTAGAAACGTGATTCCAGCCAGTCTCGCTGGGATGTTGGGTCAATGGGAGCTGTGGGCAGCCTGAAAATGGCCCTCAGTCCCTCACCCAGGCTGGCCACACCCCAGTGGGGTGAGGGTCCCCACTGGGGGGCTTGGCCAGCCTGCAAACAGCCATCAGCCTCTCACCCAGGCTGGCCAGGCATGCCAGCAGGTGGACATCCTCTGAGGGGTCCCAGGCTGTGAGAGGGTACAGGCCAGGCTGAATGATGCCCCCGAGTGCACAAATTTTTGTGCACCAGACCCCTAGTGTTTTTCTAATCATCAAACATTAAATGCAAAGTTTCAATAAAATGATTCTCTTAAAGGTGATAGTGGGACTTTTCAAATTTAATTATGTATCTAAGAATGTCACATTGCTAGAATGAGGCAGGGGTCACCATCAGTTCTCTTTAAATTTTACACATTATGTATGTAAGCACTAAGTAGGCTTTTGTACAAACAGAAGTACAGAAGAAGAAAAGGAGTTTAGCTATAGCAATGCCGCTTAGTTCTTTCAGTGTCTTCTGAGTTTTATGCCAAAAATCATGTTTTATTATAAAAAAAACTATTTTTAATGATCTATCAACCAACAACTTGATTAAGTACTTTTTTCAATTTTGCCTAAAGCACAGAATTGGAAACTTATTTGAGAAAGGATTTGTCATCCTCTCATTCACCCTTAACTTTTACAACAGTAAAATCAATATTTTGATTTGTCCTCTTGTTTGGCACCAGGGAAGTTTCCACAACCAGGGTAATGTTCAATAGTGAAGTTCAGGATGGTTGAGAAATCGGCTTCTTTTCTTTCTTTTTTTTTTTAAAGTGGGAGAAGTATGACTCTAACAACAAACATGGGAAAGGAAATGCAGAATGATGGCTAGCACATTCTGTCAGACCATTTTAAGGAAAGAATACATAGGAGAATTGAAAATGTAGAAAATGATTCCTTTAAAACTACCCATGCCTACATTCCCTTTGGCTAATTTTTATGTACCTGATGGAATATACAAAGTCTCCCAGTGTAAACCCGCTGCAGTACCACACACAGAATCACTCCATCCTTAGAATTCCATTGGCATTACTGAATGGCGTTCAACTAGTTAATAATAATACATTACATTAAGAATTTTCTTGTATTTTTGATTTAGAGTTTTACATGTTCTTAGGGAATTATTTAATTTCCCTTCTGATATTTATTCTTATTTTCCTAATTTGATTACAAATTATTTGAAGATCAGAACTATATATAATTTATTGCCTCACCCATCACAGTACCATTCATAAAGCTGATTACTGATTATTGGTGCCTCTTAACTCTGGTCTTGGCTTAAGGCTTCCTCCCTAATTTTCTTCTCTTCTTCAAAAACTCATATTTAAATTTTTATCTCTAAAATTGGTCCCTACAAATGAAGAGGTTCAGGTCTGTGTAGTTCTAGTTGTCTGGCTCTGTTTTTAGGTCCTGGTTAATACCATGCTACAGGCTGATACAGCAGTCAAAGGGAAACTCAGGATTCCTGAGGGGAGTTTGGCAGTTCAGTTTTTGGAGATTTTGAATTGCTTATCATGACTTCTAGGTGATCCACTACTACATTTTGAGGGTAATTTATTAAACATGGGAACATTTTAAAGTGTTATGCATTCTTGGAGGACTAAATTTTTATCCTTATATGACAATATAGTGACTATAATAACCTTCCTTTTTTAAAAATATTTTTTACTGATTTTTTTCAGAGAGGAAGGGAGAGGGATAGAGAGTTAGAAACATTGATCAGCTGCCTTTGCACAGCCCCCACTGGGGATGTGCCTGCAACCAAGGTACATGCCCTTGACTGGAATCAAACCTGGGACCTTTGCAGGCTGATGCTTTATCCACTGAGCCAAACCAGTTAGGGTATAACCTTCCTTTTTATCTTATAAACCATCAAAACTAAAAACCATTGCTCTGTAAAAATCCTGTTAAGAGGAGAAACAGGTGAGCTACAGGCTGGTAGAAAATAGTTGTAAAAAATCTAATGAAGGACTCATATCTAAGAAATTTTCAAAACTCATCAGTAAAAAACCCAAGCAATTCAATCAAAAAATGAGAAAATATATCAAAAGGTCTCACTGGAGAGTATATACAGATGGCAAATGTGCATATGAAAATATTTTTAACATCACTAGCTGATAGAGAAATGTAAATTAAGACCACAATGAGATATTACTGCACACCTATTAGAATAGCTAAAATAAAAAATAGTGACAACACCAAATGCTGGTGAGGATGTAGAGTAAAATGGTATACAGTTTGGTAGTTTCTTAAGAAAACAACAAAACTATGCATCAATTTTCCATATGACCTTGCAATTATAATCCTGGGCATTTATTTTAGAAAATAGAAAACCTATACACACACAAAAAAACCTGTGCATTATTCATGGCAGCTTATTCACAATAATAAAAATATAGAAACTATTAAATTGTGCCTCAGTCATTGAATGGTTAAACAAACTGTGGTACTTCCATACTATCAAATGCTACGCCACAATAAAGAAGGAATGAGTTCCCTGTAAATGTTGGATATTAAACCCTTGTCAGTAATATCGTTGGCGAATATGTTCTCCCATGCAGTGGGCTTTCTTGTTGTTTTGTTGATGGTCTCCTTTGCTGTGCAGAAACTTTTTATTTTGATGTAGTCCCATTTGTTTATTTTCTTTAGCTTCTGTTGCCCTAGGAGCAGTATCAGTGAAGAAATTCCTTCGGCACATGTTTGCAATTTTGCTGCCTGTGTATTCCTCTAGTATTTTTATGGTTTCCCGTCTTACGTTTAAGTCCTTTATCCATTTTGAGTTTATTTTTGTGTATGGTGTAAGTTGGTGGTCTAGTTTCATTTTTTTGCATGTATTTGTCC
>PVJC01010910.1:0-42643 GCA_004026665.1 Murina feae | reverse complement strand
CTTTCCTTCTCTGCAAGCCTGATCACCCTCAACTGCCCTCCCTTGCAGGCCTGGTCCCTCCCAATTGCCCTCCCCTGCTGGCCATCTTGTGTTGGAGTGATGGTCAATTTGCATGTTACATCTTTATTATATAAGAAGTTAGAGCTTAGAATGGAGTATCAAGATATACTTTTCAGTTCATAGCAAAATAATAATCTTTTAAAAAAATCTCACTACCACCTCTTTTCTTTTTTTAAAATATATTTTTATTGATTTCAGATAGGAAGAGAGAGGGAGAGAGAGGTAGAAACATCAATGATGAGAGAGAATCATTGATTGGCTATCTCCTGCATACCCCACACTGAGGATCCTGCCTGCAATCCAGGATGTGCGCTGATGGGGAATGAACAGTTACCTCCTGGTTCACAGGTCAATACTCAACCACTGAGCCACTCTAGCTGGGACAAATAACAGTCTTGAAAGCTGGGCTTGGCAAGTGTTCTCATGAAAATAGGAGTAGGTCTATGTTACAAACTGTCTTCTGGCTCCTATTGGTCCCCATGGTAGAGTGGTTGATCAGGTCTTATGCTGGGTGTCTTGGACTAGTGCTCACTCCAGGTGACTGATCCTGCTGGGTTCCATTGGCATGGCATTGGCATCTAATTCTGAGCTCATGGTCTCTGACCATGGTCACAAGATCCCTATACCCTCCCTGCCACCACCTCAGTCCTCTGCAGGTTCACAAGGTTACTCTGTACTTTTCTGTCCTCCCATCAGAGCATGGAGGAAGCTGGATCCTGAATATTACATGAACAGGCTAGGGTAAGGTGACCAGACATCCCGCTTTTGGTGGGACAGTCCCGATTTTTAACAATTTGTCCGGCGTCCCATGGTATTTTAAAAAAGTCCCGATTTTTGGAAAGAATGCATGACAAGCTAGGGAACGGCCAGAGAATGGGAAGGGAATATATGGTTTTCGGTGGCCAAGTGGTCAATGGTGTCACTCTTTACCAATGTTAAAATCTGGTCACTTTAGAGGGGATATGGTGAGGCAATGTGAATCCCACCTGTTTGGATGCGTCCCTGTTGCTCAGATACTATACTATGTTGAGCATGGGACCTCTCTATGAGGCATGAAGTTTTCTCAGGCTACACCCAAAGAATGGAACCAAACCAACCCAAACCTAAACAAACAAGAAAATCTACCCTGGAACTTCCCTGATCACATCTGGATATTTTTATTCAATCTCTTCAGATTTTGACTGCAAGACCATAAAAGACACTCACTTCTGAACTTAACTCTTCATCTTATTCTGGTCTTCTTAGTACTTCCTCAAGCCCCAGACTGCCTTTCTCCTTCTACTTCCAGTTTTATAGGAATTTCCCCTACTTCACATTCTGCCATGGTCTACATGAGATGGATTACAGTAAAACTTTATGCTCTCAATTTCTCAGGCTTGGCTCTTAATATGTAGAGAAAACTTCTTAGGATTTAGAAGAGTTTATTCCTCTGCATCCAGTTACTAACTTGGGATGTAGGAGGAGAGGGAGCACCTTTGATTAGAAACAATGACCCTTCTTGGAATGCTGCCCTGGGGAGGGGTACAAGTCAAAGTAAGAGAAGTATGTGGTAAAAGACAAGTCTTCATCCTACACATGTTCCTTAGGCACTCAGCTACTTTCCACTGCCTCCTGAGAGAATCACTGTCTCCAGTGTTTTATACCCACTCTCCAGCGTTATACTATGACTGTACGTGCATGTAAATATGGTTTATTTTATTTTAAAAACAATTTATAGTATACTATGCCCACTGTCCCGTGTATTCTATGTTTTCCTTAATATATCTTATCAGACCCAGAGAACTGGTTCATTATTCTCAATGGCTATATAGTACTCAAATATAAGGAAGTAACAATTTAGTTAACTAGGCCCCCCCTCCCAGTTTGATTGTTTCAGTATTTTTCTCTTGCAAATAATTCTGTAATGAATACCCTTCAATATGTTTTATGTAAGAGAAGTATATGGTAAAAGACAAGTCTTCATCCTACGCATGTTCTTTAGGCACTTGGCTACTTCCCACAGAGAGAATCACTGTCTCCAGTGTCTTATACTTACTCTCCAGAGATAGACTACGCCTGTGCATGCATTAATATGTGCTTTTCTCATTTAAAAACAATTTAGAGTACACTATGCCCACTGTTCCATATATTCCATGTTTTACTTTATTTATCTTATCAGTACCCAGAGAATTGGCTCATTATTCTCAATGGCTATATAATATTCAAATATAAGGAAGTAACATAATTTAGTTAACTAGACCCCACCCAGTCTGATTGTTTCAGTATTTTTTTCTTGCAAATAATACTGTAATGAACACCCGTCAATATGTTTTATGTTGAACATGTGCAATAAATATACATATATTATATATATGTATATATATTATGACACATGTGGCCAAATTCTTTGCAATAGAATTGTTCTAATTTACAGTCCTATCAACATAAATAGAAATGTCTGTTTCCCTTTGTCTTTATCAATAGGTTGTATCAACTTGATATTTGACTATGAAAAATAAAATATGGTCTTAGAATATGAATTTGCATTTTTCTTGTTATAAGTGAGGTTGAATTTATATAAATTTTAAAGAGTTTTTTAAATTTTCATTTGTTTTTATCCCTTTTCCATTTTTCTATCAGTTTGTTGGTCTCATGGATTTTTAGGATCTCTTTATGAATTAAGAATTAGAGATATGCCACTTTGATATTTTCCATTTATTTGTTATTTATTTTCTGGCTTATGTATGATATATTCTGATATGCAGAAATTACTCAGGTTTCTATTTTATTGTTTCTCAGTTTTGTGGCATATTAGAAAAGTCTACTCTATTAAAGATTATTAAAATAACTTCCCCATACTATGAACACTTCTATTTGATTTTTTATGTGAAATATTTGATTCATCTGGAATTAATTTTATTGTAATGTGAGAAAGTAATTGTATTCTTTTTCCAGGTGGTTACTTAGTTGTATTACCATCACTTGCTGAATAATCCATTTTTTAACTTATTAAAAATGTAAATTTTATGCTGTAACATAACATAAAAGTAATATAGAAATATATGACTTAAGATAATATAAATGTTGTTATATAATATGACATAAATATATTATATAATATTTATTGATTTATGGAATTTCTATTCATTTTGTTGATCAGTTTGTATGTTTACTTACCAGTGCAGTATAACATTAAATATTACAATAATTAATTAAAGAAAGGAACATGTTTTCTTTATTTTTGTTCATGATATTATATTTTGAATGTAAGTGATTAAAACATCTAATTAACTAGAGCAAGTAATACTTCATCCAGAAAGCAAAATTACAAATGACAGCCTTATCCTCGAAGAATAAAATTATACCAGAGAACCAACTTGGAAATTAGTCTCATACATATTTGTCATTGCTAAACACTGAGCATGGCTCATGTCAAAAGTCGTCAGAGCAGTCTGACAAATATCAACGCCGAAAGTGACGTTTAAGAGAACAACAACTTGGTAATTGAAATACAGTTTTAGCAAGTACATTTTTTCCACTTGGAAGTGTGCTCTTGCTGTTGAAAGAACAAAATGTTGATTTTCTTACCTGGGTAATATGACTTAAACTAGTTGCTCTTAATTAGGTGAAGTACCAGGAACTAAGAACCAGAAGAATTTAGCACAGACATTAATCCTATCTGGAGAATACCAGCCTGAGTCTGACCGCTTTTAGGAAATGAGGTCAAATTCAGTACAACACACTAATGCTGACCAAAGAAAGAAAACAGAGGGGGTTTCCTGTCTAGAAAAAACAGTACTATCACTATAAGCCATGCTGCAATGGGCTCCTTTTTTTTTTTTTTTTTTAATCAATTAGTGTTTTTATATCATTTTTTTTTAAGTACAAAACAATACTGTCATTAAAGTTTGCACAGTTCAAATGCCTCTTTAGAGTGAAATGCGACAATCTTCCCCTCCAAAGACAGTGCCCAGAAGCAGTACTGTCATCATCTGGGTGAGCGCTGGTTCAGAACTCATCTCAGAGAGATTTTTTATTTTGTTATGCTTTTTTTTTTTGTTATTGTTCCATTTCTAAAAAATGTATTTGTTGATTTTTAGAGAAAGAAGAACAGGGAGGGGAGGGAGGGAGAGAGAAAGAAAAAGAGAGATGTCTCATTTATTTATGCATTCATTGGTTGATTCCTGTAAGTGCCCTGACTGGGGATTTAACCCACAACCTTGGCATGTCAGGATGACGCTCTAACCAACTAAGCTACCCACCCAGGGCAAGTGTTTTGTTATGCTTTACACAGTAAAAATTATATTGTTTGTTTTTCATCTTGATTTCATTACTGTGGTGGACATCTTCCCAGTCAACACATGGCCTACCTCATTCTTTTTTATTTGTGCTCAATTGTGTTTCAGCCATTTGCTCTTTACAAATTTATTATCATTATTCTTACTTTAAATTATCAAAATACATTTTAAATTAGAAAAATTCAGCAGTCCAAAACTGAAATTAATGGAATAGAAAATAACTCAAAAACTACCAGTTATTTTCATTCATCAAATGTGCAAAAATAATAGGAGAGTAGAGAGACATGAACATTCTCATATATTTCTGCATCACTTTTTGGAAAGTAATGTAGCTATGCTTTTTGTAAATTAAGTATATCCACACAATTTGGCTGTGCAATTACATTTTTGGGCATTGATACTGTATAAACCAAAGCCTGAGAGGACAAGGACATGTGTGCAAGCATTTGTATAGCAAAACTCTTCAATGTGGCAAAAACTGGAAATGATCGGACGGTCCATCACTATGTAATGATTGAACATATCACAGGCAACAATGATATAGAACATTAAGTTGTTATTTAAAAGTATGTTTGTACTATAGCTACTAAACTGATGTATTTTCAGACCTCTGGATAAAAATAGCAAGTTGAGAAAGAATGTGGTACAATATGAAAATGGAGGTATTCAAAGGCTAAGAAAGATATCAATGGATTATTAAACTAGGCATCAACTTCAATACCAATGGAGCATCCCCTGAACTTACTTTACCATCTCCATCCTGACTTTTGCCTGATCCAGTGGAGGCAAGAGCCTGGAATCAAAGCAGGCAGAGGATAAGTCATGCTACACTTGAGGACCAGGACTTAACACTCTAATCTATACTAACAATAGGGTAATATGTTAATTAGGGTGGACGTCTTCCAGATGTCCATCCAGGCAAAGCCACAGAGGCTGCGAGGCCTGAGGCTCAGGGAGCCATGGGCTCAGGCCTTATAGTGGCAGCAGCCGCAGGGTGATGGGGGGAGGCGCCTTCCCCTGATCAGCCAGTCACCTTCCACAGAGGGAGGGCCTAAGCCATTAGTAGGACATCCCCTAAGGGCTCCCGGTCTGTGAGAGAGGGCAGGCCAGGCTGAGGCAACCCCCTACTTCCAGTGCACCAATTTTCGTGCACTGGGCCTCTAGTAGTACAAAAAGATGACTCTGCCAAAACTAAGGAAATAGGGCTGGAGAAGAGCCCTGTATAAGTAACTTACTTACACTTCCAGTGTTTCACCCATTAGGAAATATGGCTGACCAGTTATCAGATTAATGCTCTCTGCTCCTGGAAGATGGGCTCCTTAACCTTGATGCCTATTCATCTTTGAGTAAAAGAGAGGAGAAAGAATGAAGAAGAAAGGATTTTCATTCTTAGATGATCCAGATTAAAAACAAACAAAAAACAAGGATATAATCTATTAAAAATCTAAAGCAACAATTGGAAAGAGATGGAAATTAATCTTCAACTATTTTTTCAAACCTTGGGGGTTAATGAAAATAAAAGCCATATTTTTTTCCAAGCACTTCTACGTTTCTCAAACCATCTGTGCTTCAAGGAGAATTTAGTTCATGTGTTTTTAGTTAATTTACACTTAACACTTAACTCATCAAAATGTTGATTTGTTATTCTAGCTATTTGATGTCTCAGAAATCATACACACATTTTAATATATGTTCAAAAGTCTCTCTCTCCCTGTTCCCCACCATTGGATAAGGAAGTCATCATTAGCTAGCAGTAAACAGAACCTGGGAGAGCTTAAGTCTGATTCCAAATGGAGAACTAAGGAAATTCCAAGGGGTTTGAAACTTGGCAAATTACTTTCCACACACATGGTTAAAAAAATCTTTAAAGTGATAAACACAAGAAAGGACAAAAAATACATCAAAATTATCACAAGCATAAATGAAGTATCTAGAATGTGAAGATGTTTAGTCAGTGGACGTGCAATATGTATCATATTAACTCCATGTTTCTTAATTGAAAGAACTTCAGGGTCAACATAAACAACCCCACACTGGCCCTTGTATAATAAACATTGTGTAGAAGCCAACAGACTAATCTTTTCACACACAAAAAAAGGATAAAGGATATTCTTTAGAACTTTTGACCTTCTCTTTTTTTTAATAAAATGTGTTTGACACAATCTATTAAAAATCTCTTGTATATTCATATAAGTGGGCTAGAAAGAATTTTTCTTCCCATCCACCTCCTTTCCAGATTGAACAGAATACTTATCATTATCACGGATTAATGTTTGATTGACTAGTTTTACACTTGAGAAAAGCTTCACTTAAATCTGAGCCAATTTTCATGATATTTACACACAGAATTTTACAGGTATTTGATGCCATTTGTGACTGAAGTCAGGAAAGGGTTCAGGGGCTGAAAATTATGGAGGTATTTTGGCACCAAATCCCATGCAAGTATGAAAGGAACCAATTCATGTCCAAGAATGGACTGTGGAATGAAGCAGAAGATTCGAGATTCTGAGAAGTGGATCAATAGAAACATGAAATAGAAACGAATCAATGGGAACATGAAATAGAAAGTGGAATCAGTAGGACCATGAAGCTAGAGGGGTGGGAGCAGCCAAGAGGTGGAGGAAATGTTCAGGGGTAGTGTGGCGAGTGGGGAAGGCAGAGACAGAACTTGAGGCACAAGAAGGGCACTTCTGCTGGCTGAGTTCTCTGAGTGGCTTGGCTTGCTTTACTACCCTTGGGGACATTTATAACATAATAGAAGTATGGGGGCAGAAGGAAACATAACAATTATCTCATTCAACATTGTAAAGTCTAACCCTCTCATTTTTATACTTGTGAATTTTGTTGCCGAGACTGGATGGGTCACATTTTTACTTAGAACTGGGAGGAGCAGCCAGAGGGCCCCTCCTAATTCCAGTCCAGCATGCCTTCTATGTAGCATACCTTGAGCAAATTAGTCATTTCCTTTCTTATTTTAAGATTCCTTTTTATTTCTTTTCTTTCCACTTGCCTCATTCACTCCCAGTCTAACTCAATACTGAAGTCAAAGCAACAACATGTCACACCTCCAGCTTGACTGGAATTGTTTTTAGCGTGAGGGGTCATAGCAACGCATGTTTGTTTTGTGAAGTTTCAAGCTTATCCTCAGCACATGGGTTCAAAGCTGTGAACCATCTTTGAACCTTGGAAGCTCTGAGTCAACAAGATGGGACTAATACATAAAAAGGGAAAAAAAAAGGTTCAGAGGACTGTCAGATCTCAACTCTCTTTTTTAAAAAAACCTTTTTCGTGAGTTAAGTGTAAATGAGTCAGAAACACAAGGATTTTATTTCCCTTGCCATATGTAAGGGTTTAAAAATTAATGGAAAAAAGTGCCTGGCACAACATGTTTTGAATTCTATTGGTCTTTTTTCCCCCCTTATGATCACTGGAAGATGGAAGCTGAAGAATGATGAAGACAACTGACTCAAAAGCCATCATGAGTTTTAAACGTGTGGATAGCACATGGCACTTTGTTCCACGGAGTAGTAAGAATATCCAGTCTGAGAACTCCCATTCCGAAAACCTGGTGATACTTTTAGTGCTTGACCTAATTACATTCTCAAAGAATGTTCCAAGCAGGTTTTTATCTAAATTTATTGTCTGATAATCAGGGACAGGGCCGTGAGGAAGCCATTTCGTTTGAAGAAGTGTGATACTCGAGAAAAGGAGTGTTATTGGGCAGTTTGAATAAAAGTGAGGGTACATTGTTGAAAAAAAATGTGAGGCTTTCCAAAAAAGTAAAACTATCTATAGGATGACTTTTTATAAACTTTATTATCTGCCTCAGGCATTTTACTTTGTGTAAGATAACTAGGATCTTTGTAGAATTCTGAGTATTTCTATTAAGAAAAAAACAAACAAGTATTTCAGGATTCTCATAATCTGTTTTTAGTTTTACTCTTTTTTTAGCCAACTTGTTAGGGGATATGTTATATAAGTCCTTAGTCAAATTGTCCTGTTTTGTTGTAGGAATGCTCATAATTAGCTAAATAAATTTCAAATCTCTGTATAGGCCATGCCTACAAACTTATCGTTTTTTTCTAACTTATTTTTATTCCCTGATTTTCCCAGGAATTTCTAAGAGAACATACAAGTTTAAATAAACACTTCCTTGTTAGCTTGTGGTCTGGCTTTAACACACCCTAGCAGGATTTAGATCAAACCATTTCAGATGCTGGAAGTAGATGAAATCACAGTGAAGCTATGCTTGCGATTTTATTAAAATGATAGGTTGGTCAGGACAAAAATACTTAACACTACTGAGTGCCAAGGTGGAGTATACTCCAATTAGCCTACTTGGATTGATGGAGCGACGCCATACTATGCAGCAAGAGCACTTTACATATCATCATCTTATCTGTCATTAACTACATGACCTTTTTTTTTTTTTTGCATGTCATTTCATGTATTTTAGATAGAAGGAAAACTGGGCTACGTTTCAAAATTTAAGTATGGTACATGAAAAGGCTTTGTTCACATTTAATTAAATTATTGTTTATGTGCCATATGTTTGATAAGCTGCTTGTATCCCAGATGGAGGGAATGGGTATAAAGTTTTATTTTTCCTTCTTCTTCTAAAAGTACAAGGTACAAATTGAGACAATTTTCTAAGACTTGTCATCACAATGACAAACTCATACAGGCACTGCTGTGACACGGGCTCTTGAATGATGGCTTCATGGCTCATTAACTCTCAGGACTATAAAGATAACCTCTCTGAAGATGGTAGGGCCCTTCGCTCCAGAACACGATACTTAAATTATTTTTCAAGACTTTTAGTGCACATTTCCTCAGCTCTACTGTTGCTCTGACTTGCCAAAAGCAATTTTCTTTAGGATTTCAGATCAGGTTTATTTTTAAACTAGAGGCCCAGTGCACAAAAATTTGTGCACTCAGAGGAGGGTCCCTCAGCCCGGCCTCTGCCCTCTCACAGTCTGGGACTCCTCAGGGGATGTCCACCTGCTGGTAGACCTGGCCTGCCTAAGTGAGGGGCTGGGGGCTGTTTCAGGCTGCCCACAGCCCCTTCAGGGTTTGGGTCCCTACTGGCGTGCCTGGCTGGAAGCAGGTATCTGGGATTTATTTAACTTCTATAATTGAAACTTTGTTGCCTTGAGTAGAGCTCAGGGCCTGCAGCGCCCTGGCTTCCTCCATTGCCCAGGGCAACTCCAGCTCTGTGGCCACCGCCATCTTAATTAATTTGCATATTTGCTCCTGATTGGCTGATGGGCATGGCTTGTGGGGGTAACAGAGTGACACCTAATTTGCATACTACCATTTTATTAGATTAGATATTAATAAAAAATAGCGATATTCACTGTTCATTTAAAAATGTAAACCTAAGTCATGAAAGTGGAATTCAATAATGTCTAATGCAACTTGAATTGGATTTCTCTACATTGAGGAAGCAGAAGTCACGGGGCTCCTTTGCCCGGCATATGTGCTTTCTGAAGAGGAAGGGAAGAGTCACTGTTACCATAAGAAGTGAGCATGTGTTTTTCTTACTTTTGCTGCTCTGCTGTTTTTGCCATACTTTCTGAGTTCAAGTCTCTAATCAGTTGGTGGAAATGTAGATGTAATGACATTTATTTTGGAAAACATGTTCTGCTAAAATTTTGTAGGCATGTAAGCCATTTAATTCTAAAATTGGCAGCTGAAACTAACACTATGTCCATCTAAACAACTACTCAGATAATTCAGTTAGAAGCATTTTGGGACACCCAAAGCCAGGAAAGTCTTTCTGGGTCTGCACACTTCTCTAAGCGAACGTATTACAGTCAGGGGCTTACCTCCAACCATGCAGGTAGAACCTGAGCAGAGCCCAATGAGCCTCTCCTATTTGTGGTGTGTCACTGTGTGTATAAAAACAGCTCCTCTCGCCCAGCAGGCATGGCTCAGTGGTTGAGCATTAACTTATGAACCAGGAGGTCACAGTTCAATTCCCGGTCAGAGCACATGCCCAGATTGTGGGCTCCATGCCCAGTGTGGGCATGCAGGAGGCAGCCAATCAATGATTCTCTCTCATCATTGATGTTTCTATCTCTCTCTCTCTCTCCCTCTCTCTTCCTCTCTGAAATCAATGAAAATATATTTTAAAAACAAACAAACAAAGGAAAACAAAAAAGCTCCTCTCTTTTTATTCTTACAGAGAATACACGGAAATAGAGGAAATACAAGGATAAAACTCTTGGCTTTAGTAGTTGTCTTATGGGGAAGGTGTCATATTCTTTGGAGAGGGGATAGTCTAGGCAGTGGGAAAGGTAAGTGGGGAGGCCACCCTGTGAGTGAGATTTGCCAGCCTCAAATTAGAATGGTACCCCAATGCTATTCTCTCCGAAGAGTGGGCAGAAGAGCTGCATCTTCCATCTTTATTTGCCTGTCAAGAAAGAGGGTAGTAGCTTTTTTCTTTTTTTGAGCATCTAACATAGATAGACTAGATACTGTAGCAGAACTTTTAGATAGATTTTTCTATTAAAATGCCACAACACTCCTGTAGTAGGTATTGTTATAGGTGAATAATATCTAATCTAATAAAAGAGTAATATGCAAATTAACCCTCACTCCATTATGCCCACAAGCCATGCCCACCAACAAATCAGAAACAGATATGCAAATTAACTCAACTAAGATGGCGGAAGCCATGGAACTGGAGTTGCCCCGGGCAATGGAGAAAGCCAGGGCCCTGTGGGCCCTGAGCTCTACTCAAGGCTACAAAGTTTCAATTATAGAAGATAAACAAACCCCAAATACCTGCCAGGCTGGGACTTTGGGTTGCCAAAAGCAACCCAGGCTTTGAGTGAGGGACCAAGGCAACAAAGTTTCAATCATAGAAGTTAAATAAATCCCAGATACCTGTTTCCAGCCAGGCACCCTAGTAGGGACCCGAACCCTGAAGGGGCTGTGGGCAGCCTGAAAACAGCCCTCACTCAGGCTGGCCACATCCCCATCAGGTGAGGGTCCCCACTTCGGGGCTTGGCCAGTCTGTAAACAGCCATCAGCCCCTCACCCAGGCTGGCCAGGCATGCCAGCAGGTGGACATCCCCTGAGGGGTCCTAGACTACAAGAGGACACAGGCTGGGCTGAGGGACCCCCCCATCCCAGTGCACAAATTTTTGTGCACCGGGCCTCTAGAAATACTATAAATATAATTTATATTAAAATAGATATAAATTCAGAGCGTTTGATCAACTTGTCACAGTCATACAACTAGCATGAGGATTTGAATCATAGAGTCAGATCCCACTGACCATCTCTTTCCAGGTAAAGTGAGGACACAAATTGTGGGCAAGTCAATCAAGGGCAGATGGGAACAGAGAGTAAAAAGAATGACAAATATTTCCATGCTTCTAATTAGGTTATGTTTGTCATAAAATGATATGGTAGAGTAATGAACGCACACAAAATTTAAAACAATATTGTGGTGTTTGATAATGATTGAAAATTCATCCTCCTTTAAAATGCACAAACACACATTCATGGAGCCTTTATTTCCACTAAGTGCTGAATGGTTGCCCATATTAACACTTTGGACTCATCTCTAATATCATTCTCTCCCTGCCTTGCTAGAACTCACTTTGCCCTAATTGTGGTTTTCTCTCCATTAGTAAGAGGCTTTACCAACCATGCTGTGCATAAGCCATAAGCCTGGAAGTCATCCTTAATATCAGACTCACCCTTATTTCCCACATACAATCCTTTTCTTCTTTTAATCCATTTTCCCTCCTAAATATTCTTAAATCTGTCCAATTTTTGCCATCTCCCCCATCATACCACTATTACCTGCACTTCTGTAATAATTTTCTACCTCTAACTTCTAATCCACTCTCCTTGGAGCTGTGAGGAAATATTTTAGTAAAGCAAATTTGATCCCATCAGTCTCCTGCTTGACATCTTTCAGAGATAGGATCCAGACAGAATCCTTCATGTGGCCTGTGAAGCTCTGCATAGGCTGACCACACTTCTCTCTGCATCTTCCTCTCAGGTAACTCCTCTTTTCCTCTCTTTAATTCAGCCACTTGGATCTTTTAGTCCCTGCCTCATAGGCTTTGCTAATGCTTTTCAGTGGCTGGAATGTTCTCCCTCAAAACTTCTCTACTTATTTTTTTAAAATATATTTTTATTGATTTCAGAAAGAGATAGAAAATTTACTGATGAGAGAATCATGGATCAGCTGCCTCCTGCATGCCCCCTACTGGAGATAGAGCCCACAACCCAGGCATGTGCCCTGACCAGGAATCAAACCATGTCCTCCTGGTTCATAAGTTGCTGCTCAACCACTGAGCCATGCTGGCCAGTCCTTCTCTACTTCTTGAGTCACCTTGAACTAGCCCTTTAGATAGTTCATCATTGCTCCTCTTCCTCTTGTCAAGGTTCCATCTTTCTATGTATTCTCCCTTAGTACCTCCTCTTCCCTTTTAACACATTTAACAATAGTGATGAAGTACTTTTTTGTCTATTTTTTCCTTAGTGTAAGTTCTATGAGAGCAAAAGCCAAGTCTGTCTGATTCACCACTCTATGAGCAGCACAGGGCACAGAGCAGTTAATAGGCTAGGCACCTTCTTGAATAATAAAATGAATGAAAACTTCCTTTATCACCTTAGTTAAGGCAGAGAGTGGGTCATCTTACAACTCTAACGGTAGGTTTCTTGAGGGAAGCCACTGTGCCCTTTTTTCTTATTATCCTTAGTGACTTTTGCACAATTCTTGGTGCATTCTCACCAGTGAGCTTACCAGATGCACAAAGTATATGAATGTTGACTGGGATGCCCCTAGCTATTAGGAAGTAGAATCTCTTTCCACTACATAGGACCTAACTATTTTATCTTCTAGGCAAATTAGAGAGCTCCATGACATGGCTTCATATAACCTACATTTCTCTTTCCCCTCATATTAGTCAGGGTTTTCAAGAGAAATAGAACCCATATATGTAATATTTATTTATTATAAGGGATTGGCTCATGTAACTATGAAGGTTAAGTAGCACAATCTGCCACCTACGCATTGGAGACTTGGGGAAGCTGGAAGTGAATGCAAGTCCTGAGAGCTGGAGAGCTGGAGGTGCAGATTCCAGTTCCAGTTGGGAGGCCTGAGAACCAGGAGCACAGAGAGCAGGAGACAATCCATGTTTCAGGTCTAACAGTTCGGCCAAGAGTAAATGTAACCTTCCTCTGACTTCTTGTTCTATTCAGGCTCTCAGTGGATTGGATGATGCTCTCCCTCACTGGAGAGGAACATTGCTCTATTCAATTCACCAATTCAAATACCATATACACCCTCATGGCCACTCCCCAAATAATGTTTAACCAGATATCTGGGCATCCTATGGCCCCATTAAGCAGACACATAAAATTAACCATCACATCTCTATAGACAAATATACACATAGAACTATTGATTCTGAATATTTGCATTTTGAGGTAGCTTTAAAAATTCTTGCAACTGAGATTATCTGTTCCAAATCTTGTAGATCATTTGAGAGGTTACAGTTGGTAGAAATCTAATGGAGACAATTCAATGATCCAATAAATGTCATCCATAAATTTTCAATGACATACTTCACATGGGCTGCTTAAAATTACTCCAGAGATGCATACTGCCATTACAAACAGCCACAAAAGATGCATGAAAAGAGAATCAGCAGACTTTGTAAGATTTTCTCATATAACTCAATGGCTTTATAAACACTATTAGTATTAGTTAAAGCTATTTCTATTTCTTTTACCTGATTGTGAACTCTTCCTCTCCCACTCCCTCCTTTCCTTTGTCCCTCTATTCCTCCCTCTCCCTTCCTTCATCCTTCCTTCCTTCCTTCCTTCCTTCCTTCTTTTATGTTTTCCTTTCTCTCCCCCCCCTTATACCTTTTTTTATATGAACTTTTAAAGTGAAAGTTATGCTCAGTGAGTTTCGTTATGTGCACAGTCTACTTCTTTAATATTGAGGCTAAATACCAGGATATATTTCAGAAATGTTAAATAAACTTAACAATTAATTAGCTTCATCAGTGGAAGTACTACATGTAAAAATGTTCCATAATAAGAAACAACTTATACTAAGAAGTGAATAATTGGTAATGAAAGGAGAGAGTTATGTTTTAGGGTTAGGGTCATCTGCCTCTTCTGTAGATTATTCGCCAAATAGTTGGTGTTTAGAAAGTTAAATTATGATATTAGATTTTGGTAGTTTGCTATGTCAACCCAAAGTTAGCAGGTTCCTATATTTAGAGCCATGGCCTAGAAAGCAAGATTGGCTGGGTCATTTTGTTAAGTCCCTTTAATTTTCTATACCATAGTTTGCTCTTTTACGTGCCACTGATAAAAACTCTTATGCTTATTTCATGGGCTGGTTATGGCTAACAATTTACTATTTAGTCCAGTACAATAACTCAAGAGAGATGAGGAAATATAAAGAAATGTTAAGATTGCCTCCATAGCATTAAATATGCAATATTATTATGATCATTGGAAATATAAATGGGAAAAATAGGCACTTGAACTTTATCAAATATATTAAAATGAACAAAACAGAAGCAATTAATGAAGGAAAGATGATATTACTCTAGTGGAGTCAATATGATGATTTGAAAATATTAGCTAAATTTTAAATGCCATTGACTCAGCCCTGAAATAAAAACCAAAAATCTAACCTAACAAAATTATAACTGTTGAATAATAGTGCTCTAGTTTTTGTTCATAAATGACAGAGTATTGTTTGATATATACATATTTGCCACTGATAATAATCATTTATACAGCTTGAAATCTGAGAGGGATAGCAGAATAGAGACCATGTTTGTTGGTTTGTTTTTACATTATATCTTTTTATATTTGAAACAATTTTTATATTTTATGTTTTATTTCATTAATAATTTTATTCCTTTATTCTACTTTCAAGTTCAAGTATTATTCACTTTAATGTACTACAGAAATTTTGAGGTTAAAAGGCTAGAGGTAGCCTTTATAGATTCTACACAATGGAATTTTCACTTGTAAAACTAGGGACACTGGTTGACTTAACATAAATAGTTATTGTGTTAAAGGAAGGTTCGTTTTGCTCCATCACTTCCACCAACCCTTGCTTCCCCTTGACTATCACTATTTCGGTTTTGGTTGGTTTCTTATTTAGAGAGCAAAAAAGGTTGATTGTATATCAATGTATCCATTCGGGACCTTGGAAGTCATTAAATGATCCACAGAAACTTCAGAGGAGGAGGTCTCAAGTCCAACACCCATTTTTGAGATGCAAATCTGGAAAATCAGGAAAGATTCAAGGCATATAAGAGTCACAGGTCCAAGTAGGTGGGGCTCCAGCACATTGTGGCGACTGCCTGTGAGGTAACAGGAGCTCCAAGGCAGCGACTTGCTGACACTTGGCTCCAACTTCAGTTTTGTGAAATCACTTGAACTGTGGTTTTTGAATGGTTACTTCACTGTTATCCTTCTATGTATATCTTGTAGCCACAGAAAAATCAAGCTCCTTGATTTCCTGTAATTCCCACTGTTTGTAGTGTACTACAAAACACTCAGTAACATTTAAATGAATCCATTCAGTAGATTCTACTACTGCCGTTAGATCCCTTGGGGTTTTTAATTTTTTTTTTTTTACTTGAAAAATCAACGGACATCTAAGTCATTGCTTTAGCCAGACTTTGCATATGTGCTGGTGATATAAACTCTGTGCACTGTTCACCGACTGCCTATGCCCAGCATTCTATCATGTATTATATTCTGGCACAATAACAATTCAAGAGAGATGATATAATACAAGTAAATATTTGTAAATTCTGTCTAGACTCAGAGATTAAGACATTTTTTTCTCTCTTGAGTCAAGTTCAAGGACAACTGCTTTGTTTCTATTCTTCTGATCAGTGTCAGGTAAAGCACCAGCCTGTTCAGACAGGGGACCATTAAACAAGATATCCTTTATGATGCATCTGCCTCATATACTTGCTTGGTTCTGTGCATTATGTTCCCAAGGGGACCTTCTTCAGGGCAGACCCAGGCTCTGGCTCTCATATCACTGCCTCCCTTAGCGGCTGTTCTCTAACATGTGGCTGTGGTTTTCCTATGCTGTTATTTTCCTGGCTCTGACAACATGACAACCACCCTTTTGGATTCCTCCACATGCTCAACTAGCATATCCAAATTCTGCTGCTTCAACACCGCTGAGTGATCTGCCACATTTGGAACCGCATTCAGGCTCATGTCACTTTGCATTTTGAGTCTTTGAGACATTTCAGAGTCACTGATCCTTACTGGAAACAGGTCCCCGATTATTTCTTTGTGGCTTGCTCAAAAATTATATTTCACAGCCAATGCATGATCATAATTGAAAAAAGATTCTATTGTCTCTTCCAAGCCTGCCTATACTGAAGAAATCTGGCCCTTTTTAAAACATTTGGGTTTCAAATGTTTTTCAGCTTTCCCTAATAGAACTTTATATCATAATCATTCTTTTTCTTTTCTAAAGGGGAAGCAATTTAAATTTATGTTTGGCCTCAGGCTTGTTAATATAAACCACATAACAGCCTGGGTTTTCAGAGGTCCTTGTGATTGTTTGAATGAAACTATTTCCTCTACCTGGCCGCCAATGAGAACTGGAGAAACAAGAGGGGCGCGGACATGGGAGTGCACTGTTAGCCCACGGAAGAAAGTGCACAAGGCAGTGGTTCTCTGTTCTTTATCTCTCCTTCCTCCTCTGCCTTTTCTTCCCTCTGTTCTGTGGCTTTTATTTTCTTGTTCTTTAGCAAGTCTGAGTATCTGCCTGTGATGGGAGAGGGCTTCTTTTATCATGTTGACTTGATAGGTCTACTCCAAAAATCAGAAACTGTGTCTTAACGAAGGAGAGATGTTTGTTTGTTTTTCTTAAATAAAGACAAATGCATTGACCTTGAGTTTAAAAGTCAAAAGTATATGAGACAACAAAATTTAGTGGGCAAACAAAATGGTTTTAATAAGACAAACAGGATTTTTTTTTTTCCAGTTAGGAAGCCATTCTATCAAAAAGAGCTAAAAACAAAAACTCTGGTAGTTTACTGAGCATGGGTTAAAGACATTTTACCAAGACTTCTTTTCCCCCCTTGCAAAAATACCTTATTTTGTGAATTTAAAATTCAAGTCATAATCCTGCTTGTTTTATTTTTAGTGTGACTTCCCACTTGTGGCACGTGTCCACACGTATAAGGAAATGACATTTTAAAAGATTACAAATAGAATTCAAGTCTAAAAGTAATTACAGCAATAAATTGTAGCAGGAGTTCAAGCCTTCCTTTTAACTAAAACATCCCTTATAAATCTTATAAATTTGTGTCTGTGTGTATGTACTAATTCCAATTGTCAATCTTTTATGGAGGTGCTTGCCTCTGGCTTTTATATCAGATGATCCTAAATCATATTCACATGTAAAACCTTATTTTATTTCAACTATATTCTGAAAAAGAAATTTATAACAACATTTGTAATTCTATTTAAAAGTATTTCTTTAAAAATAAAAAGATACGTATTAACCTTCGTGAACTTAATTAACTATATTCAAAAAGATTTAGCTACAGAGATACTCATATATTCCATAAGCCTCTTTTCCTTAAACTCTTTGATCAATTAAATGGTCTTATTACATGGACCAAAGATGTTGTGATTGGCAGACGCAAAAGCTATAGTACCTGAGTAGCTACATTTTCTCCAATACTTTACCACATTAGGATTAGAAAATCTATTATAAGAGATTAGTAATAAGATCTGGTATATAAAGTTTGCCATCATATCTTATTTCAATCAGAAAAATACATCCACTATATTTGACATGCCACAATTATTTAGAAAGGGTTCTTTATCTCCCCAGTCGGTTTGGCTCAGTGGATATAGAGTCAGCCTGTGGACCAAAAGGTCTTGGGTTTGATGCTTTTAAGAGCAAGTCCATTGGTTGCAGGCTCCTTCCCATCAAGGTCCCTGGTCAGGGCTCATGCAGGAAGCAAACAATCGATGTGTTTCTCTCACATCGAGTTTCTCTCTGTCATTCTTTTTCTCTTCTACTCTCCCTAAAACAAACAAACAAACAAAAACAAACAAACAAACAAACATATCCTGAGGTAAGGATTCACAAAACAAAACAAAAAAGTAAGGGCCCTTTATCAAATGATTGAATGTATTTTTTTTTCTACAAGTACTTCACATAATGTGTAGAAATTTCTCAATTTATTTGGCTTTATGATTTTATTCAAATTGGTTGGTCTCTATTGACAGCATCTAATAGAAACCAAATCAAAGTAGCTTAAGAAAAATAAGGCTTTTTCTTGGCTTATGGAAAGTCAAGGGCATGGTTTCAGGCACATTTGAATTTTGTTAGGAATCTGTGTCTTTTTCCTTGTCTTTGCTCTTCTTTCCTTTGGGTTGACATGTTTCTGAGGCAGGCTTTCTCTGTTAAAATGTCCACCAGCGATTCCAGGTAAATATTCCATTATCTTCAAGAACAGCAGGTAGAGAGCCCCTTTAATGCTATAGTTATGCAAAGGCTTCAAGTTGAGTCTCATTGGTCCTACTTGGCCAGAGGCACTTAATCATCTATGTGTGATTACAACAGACCAGAGGATCCAGAATTCCAGTTAGCTGGGGCCACATTTCTTAGCAGCACCAGAACCATAAGGAAGGAGAGCAAGGGAATCAGGAGGATGAATGCATGACAGCCCGGCAAAAAACAAAGCGACACATGTCCACTGCCTTACTTCTCTTATCCATCAGACATTTCCTGAGTCTCTCCTGCATTCCCGTGTGAGCAACAGAGTGTGTGAGGCTGAGAGTGGGGCAAGGGGCACAGCAGGCAGGAAGAAATTCAAAAGAAAAAGACTTAATCTTTCCCCTAAAACAAGAGACGTATGTAGACCCTAAAAAAAAAAAGAGAGAAACAAGTACTCTATGATGAACTTGTTGATGCAGGTGGTTGAAATTTAGAGCAGGAGAAAACACTGTGGTTAGAGAACTGAGAAAACCCTTAGGAGGTGGTCTTGAATGATGCACCAACGCAGATGGCTGGAAGGGCGGGGCCTTCCAAAAGGCTAGTGGAATGTTGGTGAGACCTCATGGCTTTGATGCAAGGAGTGTGTTGGAGAAATAGGAGAGAACCAGGTCTGGTAGCACTGAGGGGTAGTGTTGCAGAGGAAAGGCAGGTTGTGGTGGATGAAAAAGAGAGATGAATGAGATGCCCGAATGCCAGGTGGGGCAGTTTAGGCAGGAACTGATCAAGGAGGCAGAGTTGTGATAGGAAGATAAAAGGATTTCAGGAAGTTGAATCTGGTAACAGGCATGGAGTAATATGATGAGGTCGGAGAAGGACATGTGGCTGTGGGGGAGGAGAAGAAAGGATGTTAAGAGAAATTTCAAAGGGAAGATCAATAGGACTTTGAGGAGCTAGTAGAAACAGAGGAAGAAGGTGAAGATGACTCCAAATGATCAAGCCTGGGGCCCAGATAATGGAAGAATCTTTCCACGTGGTGACAGGAACCATCACATCATTTCATGGTATTTATGGTGCTTTTCTCAGTGACATCCTCCTTTTCTACCATATACTTAGCTCTTTGCATGTATACCTTTCTTTAGGAGAGTTGTCTAATTCATCTTTGTCTCTTCAATAGCATGAAGTTAGGTCTTTTGCACATATTTGAACCCATGTGTTAGATACATTTTACAGAGGAAAAGATCAACAAGGGTGATCTTTTTTTATCTTGGTTTGATATTTTACTCTTTGTAATCCTTTTCTGCTACAGTTCTCCTTCTTAGGAGGTCCATGTGTCTTTTCAATACAAACTGCCTGGCAAGAAACTGAAGTATCTATGGATCTATAGAAACTTACAGTGTATTTCCAGATCACCTAATTTACCCCAGATGTCTTTCAAGTTAAAGCATCAAAAGCAAGTCTCCCTCTGACCTCTTGAAACTCTTGATATTTTCCATTTAGTTCTATAGTTTTACAATTTCTGAGACCATGGTACTCTACTGAGTTGAAAGATCCTGTTAGCTTTTGTTTGTTTTATATACAAAGTGCAACCGTAGAGTAATGCTACAACAGAGTACAGAGACATAAATGATTACATTTCCTGCAGTGCTTCTCAAGGTGGGCAAATTCTGATGCACTGAAGTTTGAGAACTATTGGTTTTTGTCAACATCTCTTCAATGACATTGTCAAACCTTTGGTTTTTAAATTTAACCTTGTAGCAGAACCAGCTGGATGGTTTGTTAAGACACTGATTGCTGGATTCACTCTTTTTTAAGTATGTTTTTATTGATTTTAGAGGGAGATGGAAGGAGAGGGAGAGAAACATCTATGAGCTGCCTCCAGCATACTCCCTATGGGAGATCAAGCCCAAAACCTAGGAATGTGCCCTGACCTGGAATTGAACCATTGACCTTCTGGTGCCTGGGATGATATTCAACCACCTGAGCCACAACAGCCAGGGCACTGGGTCCACTCTTTGAGTTTCTGATTCAGGAGGCAGAGTGTGAAGCCTGAGAATCTCCATTTTTAACACTTCCCAGGTGATACTGATTGCCTCTCTTCTGAGAGCCATATTCAGAACCACTGTTTTGGTGTTAAATTGCAAAGAAATCCTCTCATGAAGCTCCTATTCCCTTAAGAAAGATTCCCCCCTTAAATGTCCTTGAAATTGGGTCCTGAAAGAACTATAAAGCTGTTGTAGATCCCATGCATGTGTATTTAGGACACAAAGACACCATCTGATGAAATGTGCATTTCTGTGAAATACCAAAGTCATTAGGGTAGTCCCAGGAAAATTAGCCATCGAGAACACACCCCTGAAGACTCACCCCTTTTCCCTAGAAGCACTGATTTGTGGCAAGTTGCAAAATTAAGGTTGAAGCAATATTAAGAAATCCACTGCTGAAAACTCCCTTCTGAATTTCAGATTGAGTTTAATAAAATGCCACAGAAGCACAAAGCTATAATCTGTTTCCACATACCAATTTGTGTATAGCACTAGACCCAATCAGGGAGGAAATTCTGCAACTCCTTATCAGGAGAGACTAATTGGAAGCTACAATTAGCTTGGTAGTAAATGCCAGAAATTCTGAATCACAATCACAAAGTAGCCCTCATTTAGGACCCTAATGAAAAGGTGGGCAGTGATGCCACGGAGCAAAAGAGATGAGATTGTTTTGCCTGGAAGAACAGAGGCTCTTGAGTATAATGGGAATATCTGGCAGATTTGGAATAGTTGTGTTTTTTCTTGACTCATATACACCTACATTCAGGTTTAAAAACCGCCAAAGTGGGAGATGGAGAGAAAAAAGTTGGCAACGTAAGAGTGGCTGGTATGCTTGATGGGTGTGAAATTCTGGGTTCGGTTTGGCACCTTTCTTCCATTAGACACCATTAGGATGCCGGCTCAGAGTATGATTAGTATATCTTCAGGGGAATTTAAATTGCCCAGAATGATTTTGTTATCTAAAGTCCTGTCCTGACCCGCATTCCTGAACTACCTCTGAAAGGTTTACTTCTTTGGGGGAAGACATTGTCTCTCCAAGTTTTCCGTGAACATTCTCACACATGACTATTTCAAACAATTAGAATGCTATTCATTTGTTCATTTATTTGCTCACACATGTATTCAGTAAACATCTAGAAACATCCGATACATTTCCTGTATCAATGTGGGCCAAGGAGGAATGGTTTCCACTTCCAGGGCCATTTCCTCTTCATATGTAGTGGTTAACATTGATACTTGTCTTTTTACTTAGTCTCTCTCTCGTTAAAAATAACAACACACTACTTTCCTCATTGTGTGTTCCTGGTCAAAGACCTACATTATATATATATAATATTTATTATATATATAATATATATTATATATATATTATATTATATATATATTTATTTATTTATTTTTAATAATGTGTTTTTCTGTATTTTTATTGAATTTTGAGATGACATTAATAAAATTATATAGCTTTAAAGTACACAGTTCTAAAAATACATCATCTGTATATTGTATTGTCCACAACACATTAAAAAATTAGTACAACAGATATCTAAAGAGATGTCTTTTAACTTGGAGAAAATAATTTGAAAATTGCTATTAATTTTCTGCTTTTAAAGATGAAAACATTAATTTTATTTTATAATAGTTTTTCTTTGTTTTAGCAAAAGTATCAGAATCTTATTTTTCATTGATTGTTTTAAAAAATATATATTGAGGTTCTCTTTTACAGCTGCATAGTGTTCCATTATGTAAATGTACCACACTTTTTTATCCACTCATCTATTAATGGGCACTCAGGCTGATACTAGATGTTAGCTTTATAAATGATGCTGCTATGAACATAGGGGTACATATATGAGAGGGTGTAAGGTGGAGGGGGTCAATAGAGAAAAAGAGGACATCTATAATACTTGCAACAATAAAGATATATTAAAAAATATATAGGCTATTTTATGTCAAGCATTGTTCTAGTCCTTGGGAACAAGGCAAACAGGTCCTGTCTTGGTAGAGATCACATTTAAGATGAGGTAGAGAGACAATCTAATCTAATAAAAGAGTAATATACTAATTGCGTCACTCCACTGCACCCCAAGCCATGCCCAACAGCCAATCAGAGTGACTATATGCAAATTAACCCAACCAAGATAGTGGCCGGCAGCCACAGAGCTAGAGCAAGCAGGAGACTCAGTTGCCCTGGTGATGGAGGAAGCTGCCTGCCTAGGCAGGCTGTGGCCTCTGCTCAAGGCAACAAAGTTTCAATTATATAAGATAAATAAACCCCAGATAACTGCTTCCAGCCAGCCTCACTGGGAGCTTGGGTGACTAGGGCCATGGCTAGCCTGCAAACAGCCATCAGCCCCTCACCCAGGATGACCACACCTTCATGGGATGAGGGTGCTTGCTGGGAGTTGGCCATCCTAAAAACGACCCACAGCCCCTCACCCAGGCTGGGCAGGCACCTCAGCAGGGACCCCCACCCTGAAGGGACTGTGGCCAGCCAGCAAACAGCCATCAGCCACTCACTCATGCTAGCCAGGCCCCCCCCAGCAACCCCCCCCTCCCTGAAGGGGATGTGGCCAGCCTGAAAATGGCCCTCAGCCCCTCATCCAGGCTTGCCAGGCACCCCAGCAGGAACCCCACTCTGATCCGGGACACTCTTCAGGGCAAACCAGCCAGCCCCCACCCATGCACCAGAGCTCTATCCTATATAATAAAAGGGTAATATGCAAATTGACCCTAACAGCAGAATGACTGGGAATGACTGATCACTATGACACACACTGACCACCAGGGGGCAGATGCTCAATGCAAGAGCTGCCCCCTGGTGGTCAGTGAGCTCCCACAGGGGGAGCTCTGCTCAGCCACAAATCAGGTTGATGGCTGCCAGTACAGCGGTGGTGGTGGGAGCCTCTCCTGCCTCCTCAGCAGCATTAAGGATGTCCAACTGCAGCTTAGGCCTGCTCCCTGCTGGCAAATGGACATTCCCTGAGGGCTCCTGGGCTGCCAGAGTAATGTCTGGCTGCCAGCTTAGGCTCGATCGCCTGGGGAGGGGGCCTAAGCCAGCAGGCAGAAATCCCCTGAGGGGTCCCAGACTGTGATAGGGCACATACTGGGCTAAGGGACCCACCCTGACTGCACAAATTTTTGGGCACTGGGCCTCTAGTGCTATTATAATAATAAATTATGTAATATGTTGGAGAGTGATATTTACCAAGGGAAGAAGGGCATGTAGATGGGAGAGGAGCTGTAGGGCATGTTATAGACGTGATTACATAGCCCTCAGGGTTGGGCAAAAGTACCTTTACTATTGTTTGTATGGAAAATAATACAATAATTAATAACATAAGAATAACCTCTGTTTTGCATACTCACAACTGCAAACCTATCTTGTATAATCCCCCCCCCACTGTTCTTAAATAAAATTCTTTGGCATCATCATCATCCTGAAAACAGAGATGAACCTTGAAGTCTGATTTTTAGTGTTGCAAAGTGGGTATATCTTCATATTTAGAGTCTACTTTCTCTTAAATATGTATTCAAACTGGACTCACCCTAAAAATGATTATTTTTGAGAGCTGTGTCTGATGCCCAGTGTTGGGAATGTGAGCTCCTCACTCATCCAGAGTGAGACTGAGAAGGATCCTGAATGGTATTGCTAGAGACCTGCTTAGACAGGGTGCCATGTCTGCTGTGATTCAGCATTGAAGACCCCAAAGCTTGAGAATGTGGGACTGCAGAAGCCCATTTCACCCTTTCAATGAAAGTAGAGGTTAATGTTTCCTCAAAAAGATTGAAAAGTCTCACCTTGGTCAAGAAGTATGAAGGCATCTGATGGGGAAGTAAGGAGGCCACTTTTCTTTCAGGGGAGCATGTACTTAGCGGTCTGTCTTCTGATGTTTATGAATACCTTCTGTTATATAATGGTGATATCTGGACACAAATCTAGGTAATAGAATATTATGTATATTTTTAATCATGAGACTCTATTTCTAATCAATAGTGAATATAATACCTAAACATTAAACACTTGAGGCATGTCTTTAAGCTGAAGTACTCTAAGAATGGTCAGTATCACTATTCCTTGTCATATTCTGGAAATTCTGATGTACACAATAAGACATGAAACAAAAATAAATGGTGTAACTACTACTACAGATGATGTTTACCTAGACATGTCAAAATGACTAGCTGAAAGACCTTTATAATTTTTAAGACTCAGCACTGCCTAAATACAATGTGAATATCCAACTATCTAGAGTTCCATTTTACAAACATTATGTAGCTAGAAAATATAATGACAAAAAGGAAATTCAAATGGCAGTAAAAAAGAACAAAAACAACCATAAATCTCCTAGGAATTGCCTTTCTAAGAATATGTGGAACTTCTTTATAAAAAGTGACAAAACTATTCTAAGAAATAAACAACAACTGGATAGTTGGTGAGTCAATCCTTGGTTCAGGATTTGGGTGAATGGTATTGCTAAATGATGTAAATACAGGCATGGGCAAAAGCAGGTTAATAATCTAATCTAATAAAAGAGTAATATGTAAATTAAGCCTCTCTTTGTTACACCTAAGCCACACCCACTAGCCAAGCCAAGCCCACTAGCCAATCAGAGTGACAATATGCAAACCCGGCCAAGATGGCGGCTGGCAGCCATGGAGCTAGAGCAAACAGGAGGCCAGAAATGGAGAAAACAGCCTGCCTAGGCTGGCTGTGGCCTCTGCTAAAGTCAACAAAGTTTCAATTATAGAAGTCATGGAGCTGAAGCAAACAGGAGGCTTTGTTGCCTGCCTAGGCAAGCTGTGGCCTCTGCTCAAGGCAACAAAGTTTCAATTATAGAAGATAAATAAACCCCAGAAACCTGCTTCCAGTCAACCTCGCTGGGACCTTGGGTCAATGGGAGCTGTGGCCAGCCTGCAAATGGCCCTCAGTCCCTCACCCAGGCTGGCCATGCACCCCAGTAGGGACCCAAACCCTGAAGGGGTTGTGGCCAGCCTGAAAATGGCTCTCAGCCCCTCACCCAGGCTGGCCACCCCCCCCATGGGGTGAGGGTTCCCACTGGGGGGGCTTGGCCAGCCTGCAAACAGCCATTAGCCTCTCACCCATGCTGGCCAGGCATGCCAGCAGGTGGACATCCCCTGAGGGGTCCCAGACTGCGAGAGGGCACAGGCTGGGCTGAGGGACGACCCCCCCACCCAGTGCACAAATTTTTGTGCACTGGGCCCCTAGTAATAATGATAATAATAATAATAATAATAATAATAAAATAATAATACAAAAATTAACCCAGTGCTTTGGGTACTCACAACTGTAAACCTACATTTGCACACTTCTGTATATTGGCTCATCTCACATTATCATGTAGGTTTCATGCAATCATTTTCAGGGGATTACAGTATAAAACTATGTTACTATAGAGCCTAGAACAGTGCAGGATGCAAAATAAGAGCCTAATCCAGTGCAAATGAGTTAGATCTCTAGAAGACAGAAAATAAACAATGAAGTGGATGAATTTTGTGTGTCTCTACAGTTGTGCCTTTAGTAATCACTCTGCAAGGTATTAGATTCCCATTTCACAGAAAAGGACATTGGGATATACAGAAGTTGGGTATATCCTTAAGCTCAGAGTCACCCACCAGATTTCAGAAGTGTGTTTATGTGTAAGGGCTCTTTTTCTTCCCCACACTGAAGGCAAGAGCATCTTTAGTACAGTTTCATGATGAACATGAGAGCTTTTTGAATGGCAGCTTTCTAAGATCCCACAAGAAGTCCATGCCAATCTAACACTGGTTGAATTCTATACAATGATAGCAGCTCATCAGGAGGAAACACGGCTGTAATATTCAATTGTCTGTAACCAATGTATTAGGAGTCACCGTCTTTCATCCGGACAATACAGTTGCATTTTAAAAATGACATCTATTACCACATTAGAGGCAACTCATAATAGTCCCTTATAGAATGTTTGTCTCCATTGTGGTTATTTAATGTCATTATACCAAGTTTCAAAGTGTTCTTATGGTAAACAGACAGTAAAACGCCAGATCAGTAAGAGCTCATTTTCAAGTTCTATGAAGTCGATGCTCTATTTTCCCTCTCTCTTTTTTTTAATTCTTTATTGTTGAAAGTATCATGTATGTCCTCCTTTCTCCCCTATTGATGCCCTCCAGCCCACCCCACCCCAATGCCCCAGCCCCTCAGCACCCTATTTTCTGTGTCCATGGGTTATGCATTCAAATTCTTTGGTTGATTACCTCCCACCCATCCACCCTCCCCAATTTATTTTTTAATTTTAAAAAGTCTCCAATTTCCTGGTTTTATGAGTTAACAGAGTTTCCTCTCTAAAGGAAAGTCTGTAAGTTCTATTATTTATGCAGGTAAAAGTCAATTGGCTCCAGAACAAATTTTCCAATTTTTTGACACAGCTCTGAAACAGCTCAGTTGTCATGCACATATATTTTTTTAATAAATGTATTGTAAAGAGGAAAAATATATATGACTTTCACACACATGCAAAGGCATGCTTATGTTCCTCAGGTTAAAACCCTTTATTAAGTTCTGGCTCAGGGCAAATTTTAACAGCTGAGTTATAAATCCACAAATCAAGAGGTCAGACTGCAGATGCTGACAGACTCAACTTCAGGAGCACCAGCAGGCATGACTCTCGAAATGTAGCAACGACAGGAGACGTGTATGTTGGATCTGGTCCTAGGCAGTTGGAAGGAGCTGGGGATTATTTTATTCAAAACTGTGGTTACATTTGTGGTTTCCAACTATTTGTTAACTTTTTTTCTACAGGCACAGAGCGCAGTTACAATGATATGCAAACAAAATAAAAAATAATTAGCAATATCTTTCACTGTTCTAATTTAACAATATTTAAACACCACAATATTGCTTTGGAAGAAAGTGGTGGAAGGCAAATGCTTTTAACCAGAAATTAAGTACCAATATGCTGGTGTACTGTTATCTGTACCACCTGGCTGGTTACTTTCTGCATCTGGCCACCTGGCATGTATGCAGTGAGATGAAGAAATCTACAAAGAACTCTGATGTTTCTGGAACTGCATTGACACTTTAAGAGCTGAAGGCAGAAGAAGTTCACGCACATGAAGCTTTTTACACAGCAGGCATTCAGCATTTGTTGTTAGGGACTCAAGGTAGGTAAACAAATCAAGGTACTGAAATACTTTCTTAGAAGAGGCATTAAGAAAAACACAAAACTAACTTTGAATAATGACAACTATTGATTCCAGTTTTGTGTAAAAAATATGTCACCAATTTCAGAAAAGAAAAAAAAAAAGATGAACAAAGTTAATGTGACAAGATGACAAGACCTTAAATAATTGTTGGACCTCATGCCAGCCATATTAGGATTTATTACACTATTATTTCTATTTTTGTGTATTTCGAAACACTTTTATTTTTATTTTAAAAAATATATTTTATTGATTTTTTAAAGAGAGACGGGGAGAGAGATAGAGAGTCAGAAACATCAATAAGCCGATAAGCGAGAAACATCCACCAGCTGCCTCCTGCACGCCCCCTACTGGGGATGTGCCCACAACCAAGGTACATGCCCTTGACCGGAATCGAACCTGGGACACTTGAGTCCACAGGCCAACGCTCTATCCACTGAGCCAAATCGGTTAGGGCAATTTCTGAAACATTTTTAATGATAAAAGTTAATTTTTAAAAAGTTATCACCTCAAGATGGCTCTGTTTTAGAGTGACAAAACCACTTCAAGCTGTCAACACACTTCGAGTAAGTTTAGAATACTGCAAACATTGAGTTATCTTGGATGTGAGCTAAGCAGCATAGTTAATACAGTGGACAGATTTGTAGGAACCCAGGAGAGATTTGGAAATGTCTTTATTAACTAGATAAAGCTATTGAGACCCTAATTTCATTAGGCACAACCGCTGTTTTTAATCTTCTTAACTCAGAATGAATCATCTTTAAGGTCTGTAGCCATTTCATACCTTTATTCTATAGTTGGCACAATCTATCTGATTCAAGTCCAACTCATAGACATCAGATTTAAAGCCTTAAGCAAGTTTCTTTGCTTTTCTATTGGACCAAAGAACAGATGACCAAATAGCAAGAGCACCTTTTTTCCCCAGTTGTTCTACTGCTGCTCTGTACCTGAGGGAGAACTACCTGTCCCTTTGTATGTTGGCTTCCTTCCTTTCTATTCCTCACACACACAGGGTTGCTATGCTCTGTCTTCCTGAGTCTCAAGTAACCACCGATTTGCTGGGTCCACTGTCTCACTTTGTTCCTGCCAAATCCTCCCCATCGGGACAGATTTTCTGGGATAATCATGTACCTCACCATCTTCACTGTACCTGAAGCCGCAATACCGTTTTCAAGACTGGAGTCCCCCTTTGCACCCTTTCCAAGCTTTCCTGGCCTTCGTAGAGTTTGCCACACTGGTTTCCTATGTTCTCCTCCCTGGGTTTGGTCCCCTTCCATTCCCAGGCAGCCTTCTGTGGAGTCCTCTAACCTCCTGCCAGTGGGTAAAACTCTGACGGAGCCCCTCTGTAACAGCAGAACCAGCTCAAAGTAGTCCTCCCTTGTTTCTAACGAGACACTGAATTGCTTTCCAGAGACAATAGACCAAAACCTCATGTCCAGTGGAAGCAGGCACAGAGGAGAGAACTTTGACCTCCAGCTGCACCGAGAACTAAAGTCTTGCTACCTCTACCCCAATGGAACCAACCGCCCAGGACATATCTAGAACTTGAACACCAGAACCCTTTTAGAGGAGAAGGGTCTATTGTCCAGGAAGATCCAGTGCTGAAGCCCCTTACCATAAAAACTTGGAGGCCAAGTTCCAAGTTCCTCCAATTAAAACTTGCCAGTCTCCCTCTCCCTGAATGCTTCCAGTGATTGGTCTCACTGTGCATCGGGCATATAAACTTGGGTTCAACCACACAGCCAGTTATATAGTATCCTATATGGAACAAGCCAGTTTTTAAAAAAATGGGATAGTTATGGCATATGATGGTTGGGATATAAATATGTGTGTGTTAATTTCCCTCTAAACCGAAAAGATAGTTATATGTTTCAATTAGGAATTCCCAGGTTAAGGATGATCAACTTCATGTAGGTGGCTACTGTAAGCACTTTAACTCTTTTTAGAACTGATTTATAGCAGGTATTTAGACAATTCATATAAAGAAAGTTAAGCATTGGCTATCAATGGTGAAATTAGTGGATTGTTAATTAACAAATAGATATTTGAAGTAGGCACTCAGGTGAATTTACTGGCATTTGAGGTACTGTAGAAACACCTTCCCATCCCCATCTCTCCCCAGCTGCAGGCATAAACAGAAGTTAAAACTCAATCAGGCTACCTAGGCTTGATGTTTAATTAATCCCGTGCTCACCTCTGATTTAGAAGAGTTTTGATCTTTGAACGCTAATATAGGACTACTTGTATCCTATAGCTATAAAGTTATCACATTTGCTTCAGTGAAGATTTCAAGAAGTCTTATTTCAAGTACCCAAAATGACAAAAGTAAGGTCACATAACTTCTTTTGTGACTACTTGCTAATAAATACAAGTGTAATAGAATAAAGAGACTTACTTTCATAATAATCTAATCAGAGGGATTGTGAGCAGTGGGGTAACCACAAGCAACTATTGACATCTACCAAACTGGCTTATGTTGGTTTATAACAGGGTGCAACATATATATTTTTATATCCTATATAATAAAACCCTAATATGCAAATCTATTGAACAATGAAACAAAGGGTCGCTATGACACACACTGACCACCAGGGGGCAGATGCTCAACATAAGAGCTGCCCCCTGGTGGTCACTGTGCTCCCATAGGGGGTGCACCGCTCAGCCAGAAGCTGGGCTTATGGCTGGCGAGCGCAGCAGCAGTGGTAGGAGCCTCTCCCATCTCTGCTGCAGATGGGGGGTAAGGAGAGAGGGATCCAAGATTGCAAGAGGGATGTCTGACTGCCGGGGATTGGGCCTAAGCTGGGGGATCAAGCCTAAGTTGGCAGGTGGACATCCCCTGAGGGGTCCCATACTATGAGAGGGTGCAGGCCGGGCTGAAGGACACCCCTCCCCCCCGCAGTGCACAAATTTTGTGCAGCAGGCCTTTACATAATGTTATATCTACCTAGCCACCGAACTAAATTTCTTGGTTTCTAAAACCTTTTTGCCCAGGAATCAGCAAACCATGTACCATAGGCCAAATCTGGCCCACAAATTAATTTTGTAAATAAGTTTCATTGGAACACAACCATACTCATTCATTGACATCATCTATGGCTGCTTTCATGCTACAATGGCAAAGTTGAGTAGTTGTTACAGAGACTCTATGGCCTACAAAGCCAAAAATATACATATTTTCTGGCCCTTTACATAAATACATGTCAATATTTACATACTGATTTTTAAATTTCTTGGTAGTTTTATCTTAGCAGACCCAAAGCTCTCAAACACAGGGGGAAGTAATCAACTTAGGAGAAGAAAACAAAGCAACCTAGGCCAAATTTCTATTAGAGTTTCAAAATATAAGTATTTTCCATGTTTTAATATTCTTAAATATTGAATTAAAGTGATTATGATTAGGTTTTTCTTTCACTATTAAGAATACTTTTATTTCTACATGGGTTTATTTCATTATCTGAACACTAACAAACTTATTTTAATAATCCCTTCAAGAGTTCAATTGCTATAGTCTAAAAATCCTTACACAATTATGTATCATAATTTCAGTTTTGGAAAAATGGATTGGTTAAAAAAATTGATATTTCTTTAACCAGTTGGAAGTAAGTGTTGAATAATTTCCATGTGCCAATCTCTGAGCTGGGACAGATGTAAATGAAAATTAAACATGAGGAGAAGACTGTCATGAACGAACTTACAATGAGTCTCATCAGAGGGAAACAATGGAGTACCAGGAAATCCCATTCGTAGTAACGGGGACTGACTAATGGAATCTAAGACTGAGTTCCTGATGCAGTTCGTAATCAATATACAATGATGTGGAGTGTGCATCAAATAAGAAAGAATGTGTGAAATGTCTGAAGTGAACAATTCAGTGTGTGAATTGTTTGAATTCTGCAGATAATAGGTGGAAGATATTCCGATTGATTTCTACCAACCATGATAGACCATGACACAGGAAAAACATTTAAGCCAGCAAGGCTGAACAGATCCCTTGAGCCTCATATTTGGGCAGTTACTTTATATTTAGAATTTTAAAAAAGAACTTTGGGCATTTGTATGGCATTGCTTAGTTTATTTGTAAAATAACTGTAAAATTCTGTGGAAAGATAATTTTCAGAAAAAGATTAAATCATGACTGTTATATGACATAAAAATAAATGTTTTAAAATTTTAATACTATTTATTAATATATGAGGCACCAGGTTTATAATTAGCTTAAAAGAGAAACGCAAGAATAGAAACATTTGTAGTTCAGGGATATTTAAATGTTATACACAAATGGAAAGTGATGCCTTTTTGGAGGTGTAGAAAGGAAAGTCAGTTGTTATCTACAGGACAGAATTTGCTATAAATAAGGAGTATTTTTATTTGCTACAACACATTTATAATTGGTTTTAACAACTATAAAATTGCTTCAGTGGAATCAGAATCAGATACCTTGCATGATATACTTTAGAGTCTAGAAAATAAGTAATTTTTCACCAAAGCACAAATTCCTTCCTATAATTCTAAGCATGGAACCAGAACATTCCCACCCCCCCACATCACAATGGTTAAGAATCATTAAAAACAACATGAATGGCCCATTCATATAATGAAAAAAATATTTCAGTATTTAAAATGATGTTTTAAATGAATAACTAGCCCAGTTGGCATGGCTCAGTGGTTGAGCATTGACCTGTGAATCAGGAGGTCTTAATTTGATTCCCAGTGAGGGCACATGCCTGGTTGCAGGCTCAGTCTGCTGTAGGGGGCATGCAGGAGGCAGCTGATCAATGATTTTCTGTCATCATATTTCTATTTCTCTCTCCCTCTCACTTGCTCTCTGAAATAAAAAATCCTATATAATAAAACCCTAATATGCAAATTGACTGAACAGTGAAATGACCAGAGGAATGACCAGTTGCTGTGATGCACACTGACCACCAGGGGATAGACACTCAATGCGGGCGCTGCCCCCTGGTAGTCAGTGAGCTCCCATAGAGAGAGCGTCCTCAGCCAGAAGCTGGGCTCATGGCTGGCTAGTGCAATGGCAGTGGCGGGGGCCTCTCCCGCCTCTGTGTCAGCACTAAGGAGCAGTGAGCAGGTGGGTGGTAGGGAGCAAGGGGTTCCTGACTGTGAGAGGGTGCAGGCTGGGCTGAGGTACTCCCCCTCCACCCCTGTACACAAATTTCATGCACTGGGCCTCTAATATATTTATAAAAAATTAAATGAATAATAGACTGAAACATAATAAGTGCTCTAAAATATTTGGTGAATATTTATTATTATAGGAATACTGTCATTAAGTTTAAAAAATCAGTTAAAAACACTAGATATGAGGGAATTCTATTCTATATAATAAAAGGCTAATATGCAAATTGTCCCCTCGGGAGATCAACTGGGAGACCAGGAATTTGATAGCTCACTATGGTGTGCACTGACCCCCAGGGAGCAGCATGGAACAAGGTGGGCAACCAGCGGCAGCAGCAGGGCGCTGAGGGAGCAAGGGAAGGAGGAGGTGGGGAGGCTGGGAGGCAGGGAAGGGAGGCCCTGGCTGGCAGCCAGAAGGCCCCAATCAGCCAGGATCACTGGCCAGTCCTAGGGACCCTACATGTGAACAAATTTCATGCACTGGGCCTAGTATAGTAAGAAAAGTAAATCCTATGTATCAATAAAATATATATTGCCTTATATATTAATAAAAAATAAAATAGTTGATAAAATAATGGAATTCTATAAACAAATAAATCAACTTCACAGAAAAACACAGATAATCTCACAAATAAAATGTTTAGCAAAACTTCCTATCTAACCTTGCTATACAAGTGGGTGAGCTGGGTTCTTACACCCTCTTGCCTCCCTGCTAAGACAGGAATGAAAGGTCTGGGCACTGCCCCATTGCCTTTCTGAAACCAAAGAGAGTGGTTGCAACATTCTAACATTCTCTCCGCCCCATATGAGACCAAGGAGCACTAAGGGTCACAGCATTCTCCCACTTCCTAGCTAAAGTCTGCAAGTGTGAGCGGTTACAAATACCCTCACCCCATCACCCTTCCCTCCTACCTCCTGGCTGAAATAAGTGAGTGGGAGCAGCATTCTCTCACCCCCAGCCTAATGCCAGGGTGCACACAGAGAAGGCATTCTTTAGCCACACTACTGAAACCTTTGGTCACACACAATCCATACAGGGAACCCCTTGATTGCTTGAATTTGATGTCCAAGAAGGCTGGTATAACTGAGCTCCACAGGATGATAACAATCTTAAATAGAGTTCTTGGGAGGATGTCACCACTAGGGAACTGAAAAAACAACAGACTGATCTACAACCCTGGTCATCCTAGGAAAAAGGCTATTTATTTAGCCTGAGTTTCAGCCTCAGGGACATACCTAGAGGCCAAGGAGGTACTGCCATGGGCCCAAAGCAAGGAAACACCATCATTTTTTACCCTCTTGACCTCACTATAGCTTGATGAGACTCTCCAGAAAGGAGCTTAAATCATAGTCTGGAGTTCAGATTTTGGAAACTGTCACCTGGACCAGATACCCTGGTCTGGAGGCCAGCAGGATAATGATTGCAGCCCCTCAGGATGTATAAAAGCTTCTTCCTGAGGTCCTGGCTTCCAATCAGACTGAAACTAGGTGCTAAATGAGATTATTCTTTTTGGAACTATGACGTTCCTCAACAGTTATCAAAACATAGGCTGACTAGACAATCATAAAGGTTTGAGAGACAACCAAAAGTTAGGGCAAAGGTGAATGAGAGAAATGGCAGAAGGCCACTTTTTCAAGATGGGAAAAGATGCTGTATCACCTAATACACAGAAATAAAAACAGAGTCAAGCAAAATTAGAAGACAGAGAAGTACAGTAGTCCTTATCCAGTTCTATTTTCTGCAGTTTCAGTTACCCACAGATAACTATCCAAAATGGAAAATTGAATGGAAAATTTTAGAAATAAACAATTCATAGGTTTTAAGTTACATGCCCTGTGCAGTAGTGTGGTGAACACATGCACTATCCGCTTCATCTCCCCTGGGATGTGAAGCATCCTTTTGCCCACAGTATCCATGCTGTGTATGCTACCTACCTGTTAGTCACTTGGTAGCTATCTTATTCATTAAATTGACTATTAGAGTAGTTCATGTTCATCTAGCCTGAATATTTCTTAATAATGATCCAAAACAAAGGATATGCCAAAGAGAAGTTGTAAAATTCATATATGTGTTGAAAAAAATAGTATACACAGGGTTTGGTACTACTTGTGGTTTCAGGTATCCATTGGTGGGCTTGGAACATATTCCCTGTGTATAGAGAGAGAATACTGAATGTTCTAGATGAAAAGATGAAACCTTAAAAAACAACACCTTAAGGATATGGAGATAACCTATCTGATAAAAAATTCAAAATAATGATTATAAAGATGTTCACTGATTTGGGGAGAAAAATACGTGGACACAGTAAAAATGTTAAGAAAGAGAGAAAATATAAGAAAGTCCCAACCAGAAGTTATAACTGCACTAAAAATTACACAAGAGAAGTTCAAGAGCAGAATGGCTAAATTAGAAGCACAAATCAAAGAGCTGGAAGACAAAGCAATCAAAATCACCAGACTTAAAGTAAAACAAATAATTCAAAGAAGTGAGGATACATTAAGGCATTTTTTGGGCAATATCAAGTGGAGTAATATTTGCATTATGGGGATCCAAGAAGAGGAAGAGAGATAGAAAGGGCCAGAAAAACTATATGAAGATATAATGGCTGGAAACTTCCTTCATGCTGAGAAAAACTCAGACATCCTGATCCAGAAAGCCAGAGAGTTCCAAGTAAAATGAACTATACCAAGAGAAAAAAAAAGGGAGAGAGGGAAAGAGAGAGAGAGAAAGAGAGAAAGAGAGAGAGGGAGGGAGAGAGAGAGAGAGAAAGAGAGAGAAAGAGAGAGAGAGAGAGAGAGAGAGAGAGAGAGAGAGAGAGAGAGAAATACATCAACCCAAAACACATTATAATAAAAGTTAAGGATAAAGAAAGACTTAAAAACAGCAAGGCAAAAACAGCTTATCACATACAAAGAAAACCCAAGAAAGCCATCAGCAGATTTTAAGCAGAAACTTTACAGGCCAGAAGGGAGTGGCATAACATATTAAAAGTGCTGTGATGAAAAAAAGTTAACAATTAAGAATTTTGTACCTAATGAGGTTATCATTCAGAATTGAAGGGAAGATTAAGAGTTTTCCTGATAAGCAAAAACCTAAAGGAGATCATTATCACTAACAGGCCTTTTAAGAAATGTTAATGGGACTTCTCCAAACTAAAAGAGAAAAATCATTAAAATATATATATATATATATATATATTCCTAATATGCAAGTAGACCAAACAACGGAACAACCGAACAACTGGCCACTATGACATGCGCTGACCACCAGGGGGCATGCATGGAACATGGCAGGCATTGCCCGCAGCAGGATGGTGGAGCAGGTGAGTGGGGGCACCATATCAAGGGAGGGCACCAGTCGCTGTCATTGGGGCAAGCCTCTGATTGTTACTGAAAATTCTTTGCTCCCACATGCCACAGTCAAGCCCAGCATTTGCACCTGCTGTTAGCACTGGCCCCGTTCACACCTGCTTTTGGCTTCCAGCACTGGCCCTGATTGCTTAGTGCTGTCAGTGGGTGCAAGTGGCAGTGGCCAGCCCCAATAGCCTCTTAGGGCTCTCTATCTCCCCCTGCTCCTGAGGGGCAATCAGGGCTGGCAGCTGCTGCTCACATCTGCAGCCAGCGCCAGCCCCAATTGCTCCGTGCCATCAGTGGGTGTGAGTGGGTCTGGAGCTATCACCATGTGGGAGCAGTGGCTGCAGGAGTGGGGCTCCTGGCAGAGAGGGAACTGGGGGCTATGGTGGGAGGGGCCCACAGGGGCATGGAGAATGGGCCAAGACCCACCCCTGTGTCCACCACAGCCTCTCAGCCCACAGTTCCTTTCAAGGTACATGAATTTGTGCACTGAGCCCTAGTTAATAATAAGACAACATATAACAGTAAAAAAAATTATGGAAAAAGTAAATCAATACTAAAGCAAAGGCAACAAAAGTATAAAGCAGCTATGGTACATTTACAAAATGAAATGCTACTCAGCATAAAATGGAAGAAAATTTTTCCCTTTGCAACAGCATGGGTGGAGGTGAAAAACATCCATTATGCTAAGTGAAATAAGCCAGTCAGAGAAAGACCATATTATTTCCCTTATCTGTGAAATTTAATGAGCAAACTGAACTAACAAGCAAAATAGAGACAGGCTCATAGAGGGAGAGAGCAGGCAGATTGCTGTGGTGGAGGGGTGTTGTGGGGAAGCTGTTGAGGGACTGAGCAAAAGAAAAAAAAAGAAAAAGAGAAAGAACTCATGGACACAGAAGGAGATTAAAGCATATAATCTTCCAATTATAAAATAAATAAATCACAGAAAGTAACAAACAGCATAGAGAATATAGTCATTAATACTGTCATAACTTTGTATGGTGACAAAATTTAGCTAGACGTATCAAGGCAATCACTTCAAGTCACATGTGTTGTGCACCTTAAACTAGTATTATAAGTCAGTTATACTTCAATAAAATCTATTGAGTAAAAGAGTCAAGTACATAAGAGGACATACTGTATCATTCCAATTATCAGAATATAGAAACACACAGAAGTAATTCGGGATGTTATCTATTAGGTCGGAGATTGCTCTTGGATGTTTTATTTTTTGAAATGGGTGGTGTATTATTGCTGTAAAAAATAATATAAATAGAGCCACTTTAAAACAGTCAGAGCTGCCATCCCAGAGGAAATGCCTTATGTATTATGCCTCAAACCTTTGGAATGTTAAAAATAATTGTTGAATTGGGCCTAAAACAACATTGTGTCCCAAAGAACTTTTTGCAAGGCTAACAAGAAAGCAGATATTGATGACTATTGGACTAAAACTAAAAATAGGTTTCAGAATTAGCATCCTGTGTTAACTTATCTGCATTAATAGAAATGCCTTCCTTCTATTGATGTAAAGGTTCCCTTTTCCTATCTCATAAATCCCCTTGCCTTTGTCTCCTAATCCATACACTAGTCAGGCTTCTGCCTGAATCAGTGCTTCTTGAATAGTTATTCTTTTTCAATCTCAAGTAAATGCTCACTGTCTCTCACTTTGGTCTTTTATTTGTATGTCAATAATGGATATATTTAGCCAGAACCAGTTTGGGTTTGGGTCAGTGGATAGAGCATTGGTCTGTGGAATCAAGGGTACCAGGTTCGAGTCCGGTCAAGGGCATGTATCTTGGTTGCGGGCACATCCCCAGTGGGGGGTGTGCAGGAGGCAGCTGATTGATGTTTCTCTCTCATTGATGTTTCTAACTCTCTATCCCTCTCCCTTCCTCTCTGTAAAAAATCAATAAAATATATTTTAAAAAATAATGGGTATATTTACTTTGAATTGTATACCTTATTGTATGTATGTTAATACTTCAATAAAAAGTTTATGAAAGACGTATATGTAATTACCTCTAAAACCGCCTCTAGGCAAAGTTCTTTTTACATTAAAGATAATACATATCAATATGAGTTTGAAAGCATCATATTAATAATCATCATCTGTGGATAGCGGGGTTATGAGTGATTTCTTTTAAAAGGAGTCTGTTCATATTATTAGTGAAAAACTCATGGTTGAGACTCAGTTCCATTCACACATTTAGCAAGCATTTACTGACTACTATTTATAGTCAACCACTGTTCTAAAGCAATTTATGCCCACCAGAAGTAGGCCTATTAAGGGACTATTTTTGCTTTTCCTTAATTCTTTATTGTTTAATGTATTGCGTATGTCTCTTTTTTCCCCCATTGACCTCTCCCCCGCCACTCCCACCCCCCAGCACATGCCCTCAACCCCCCTACTGTCTTGTCCATTGGTTATGCTTATATACATGCATACGAGTCCTTTGGTTGATCTCATACTGCCTTCCCCCTCCTATGCCTTCCCTCTGAGGTTTGATGGTCTGTTTGATGCTTCTGTGTCTCTGGATTTATTTTTGTTCATCAGTTTATGTTGTTTGTTATATTCCACAAATGAGTGAGATAATGTGATATTTTCTTTCTTCAAATGGCTTATTTCACTTAGCATAATGCTCTCCAGGTCCATCCATGCTGTTGGTAATGGTAAGAATTCCTTCTTTTTTTACAGCAGTATAGTATTCCATTGTGTAGATGTACCACTGTTATTTAATCCATTCATCTGCTGATGGGCACTTAGGCTATTTCCAAATCCTAGCTATTGTAAAATGTGATGCTATGAACATAGGGGTGCATATATTCTTTCTGCTTTATATTTCTGATTTCTTGGGATATGTTCTTAGAAGCAGGATAATTGGGTTAAATGGGAGTTCCATTTTTAATGTTTTGAGGAAATTCCATACTATTCTCCACAGTGGCTACAGCAGTCTGCATTCCCACCAGCAGTGCACGAGTGTCATTTGTTGATTTGTTGATGATACCCATTCTGACAGGTGTGAGATGGTACCTCATTGTCATTTTGACTTGCATCTCTTAGATGATTAGTGACTGAGCAAGTGATTTTTACTTTCATCTTCTTGTTTGAATTCAGGCAGCTTTACCTTTTACACACTTACTTTATTTTTTACATCCAACTTTATCTTTTACACCCTGTATTTTTTGGGGGGATTAAGAAAAACACAATAAAGTTGTCTATAATTAAAAAGGATTATGTATCAGTTAACCATGAAATTAAAAATTGGAACTATTATGCATAATAAATACCCCATTGTATCAGTCTGTGTTCCCCAGAGAAACATAACCAATACTAGAGGCCCGGTACACAAAATTCATGCATGGAGTGGGAGTGGGGGTTGAGGGTGGTGTCCCTCAGCCCAACCTGCACCCTTTCCAATCTGGGACCCCTTGAGGAATGTCCGACTGCCCGTTTAGGCCCGATCCCACGGGATCGGGCCTAAACGGGCAGTCGGACATCCCTTTCACAATCCAAGACTGCTGGTTCCCAACCTCTCACCTGCCGATTGCCCCTAACCACTCCCCTGCCAGCCTGATCAACACCTAACTGCTCCTGTGCAGGCCTGATTGCCCCTAACTGCCCTCCCCCTGCCAGAATGCTCCCCGAACTGTCCTTCCCTACAGGCCTGGGTCCCTCCCCACTGCCCTCCCTTGCTGGCCATCTTGTGGCGGCCATCTTTGACCACATGGGGGAAGCCATCTTGTGATGGTCAATTTGCATATTACTCTTTTATTAGATAGGATAGTTATTATAAGGAACTGTCTATACAATTTTGAAGGCTGAGAAGTTCCCCCACCTGCCATCTGTAAGCTGGAGCCCCAGCACAACAGGTAGTGTAGGTTCAGCCAGAGTTTGAGGACTGGGAGAGACTGTGATCTAATCCCCACACTGACGACAAGAAAAGACCAAATATCAGCTCACACAGTCAAGCAGAAAGTTAAGTCTCCTTTTTCCCACTTTTTGTTCCATCCGGGCTCTTGGTGATTTAGGTGATGTCCACACACATTAGTTAAGGTGCTCTTCTTTATTCAGTTTCCTGATTCAGATGTTAATCTTATCTGGAAATTCTCTTCTAGACACACCCAGAAAATGTATACCCAAATATCTGAGCACCTTGTGGCTCCATGAAGTTGACACACAAAATTAACCATCATCACACCAATCTTGTTGGATTTACTTAATTCATTTTAATGAATTCCAATGAATGTCTAGAAAAAATATTGAAGAACACTATCACTGGTAAGCTCATGGTGTTCTCTATTTTAAGTAGAGGTGATTAGTGTTCATCAATATCTTGTAATGACACTGACTTAACAAATCATGTCACTTGAAAAGTAATCCTTGGCACATTTATTGAGAATTCATAGTTGCTATTTTAAAATATTCATATAATTTCCCTCCAGTTATCCTGAGGAAAAAAAACTAACCTGTGTTTGTTTTTTAAATGTCCAGTCCTTAGCTGCATCTGAAGGTAAGATTCTCGAGTGATTGGAAAAGTACAAATCATTGAAGTTATCATTTCAGCTGTGGCCATGAAGAAGCTCAGACCCTCCCAACCTCATTTATTTGTTCTGGGTCAAAGGTGAGATGAATTTTCCCACCAATGTGAGAAGAAAATTAACAATAATAGTAGCTTCTACAGTGTTTGCCTGATTTTGAACAACAGCTAAATCTGGGCACAGAGGCACATCCAGAATAGGCCAGTATAGTGGTAACAATACACTTGTCATTTCATTGTTATCTTGGGCAATGATTTCTATTTCAAGACTTCATAAAACAGAACATGTTAAATACTATAATTTAAAAAATATGTTTTATTGATTTCAGAGAGAGGAAGGAAGAGGGAGAGAGAGATAGAGACACTGATGAGAGAAACATTGATTGGTGGTCTCTTGCATGCCCCCTACTGGGAATCAAGCCCACAACCTGAGCATGTGCCCCGACAGGGAATTGAACCAGTGACCTCTTGGGTGCATGGGACAATGACACTCAACCAACTGAGCCACACCAGCCAGGTAATGCTACAATTTTAAAAAGCAATTAACATACATTGTTCAGAAAACATCTGGCAAAAAAGTATATCTACAACTATAAAGAAAATCTATAATTCTACATTTATTTAAGTAAGACATAAAAACAAGTGCTATGTACATTTCCTCAAAAGCAAGTAGTTTCAGGTAAGCTCTTTACTTGTTCAACAAATTTAATGTCAGTTACTGGTTCTTGGAGATATGGTGACTGATATATAATACTAGAAGCCCAGGGCATAGTAGGGGCCCTAGGCCTGGCTGATCTTCGCCAGCTGCCACCACCCCTGCCACTACTGCTGGTCACCCTCTGTGTGTGGGGCGATCGGCAAGGCAATCAGGGTTCTGCTCACTTGCACTTGCCTTGGCCTGGCGTCACCTGGGTCCGCAGCCCCCCATTGGGCAATCAGGGCCTGTTGGCTGGGGGCAGCTCCTGCATTGAGCATCTGCCCCCTGGTGGTTAGTATGCATCATAGGTTGTTCTGCTGTCCTATTGATTTGTATATTATGCTTTTATATATATAGAATATTTGCTTGAATACTTTACACTTTTGTTAAAAGTCAAAGGCATCTGTAAATATTATAAAAGCTTCAGAAGGTAGAACAAATTTTGAATATATTTTATAAAAGATACACGCGATTTGTATATTTTTCAAATTATTTTTACCAAGATAATGTGAGATGCAAAAATAATAACAATAATAATACACACTGATTAGTAAGAGTCAGTTACTGGATAATTGAATTCATATGTTATTTGATCAAACCTTAATTATTGGACTAGATTTCATTATTATTCCCATTTTACAGGTCAGGTGACTGAGGCTTCGAGAGGTTATGCAGTTTACACAGGGTCACTTGACAGGGAATGTGGAACTATTAAGCCCAGGTTGTGGTTAATCACCTGAGTAGTCATCAGTTTGGTTTTCAGATAAATAGATGACAGGCAATGAAATAAAATCTTAAATGATTTGCTTGTATATACACAGAAGGTCTCAATTAGCTATTTTGTTATTATATCCACA